>JALIZH010014500.1:0-57258 GCA_030522465.1 Rhipicephalus appendiculatus
TCACGTTCACACTCACGTCCACTCACACTCACGAGTACTCACTCACGTTCACACTCACGACCACTCACACTCATGAGTTCTCACTCACGTCCACTCACACGCATGAGTACTCACTCATACTCAACTCACCACGTTCAAATGAGTGTGAGTGAGTGTGGGTTGAGTGCACTCATGAGTGAGGTGTGCCGAGCTATGGCTGGCAATGAAGTTCGAGAGAGCATGAAGGTCACTTCGCACGCTGCAGCAGCCGCGTTTGCGATAGAGGCGCGCTGCTCAGACGCAAAGAGAAGTAACTGTGGCAGTTGTTAGTTCGCGCTCGCCCGTGTACTTCGATTTAGGTGCACGTTCAAGAACCCCCAGGTGGTCCAAATTTCCGGAGATCTCCACTACGGCGTCTCTCATAATCATATCGTGGTTTTGGGACGTTAAACAACAGATATTATTGTCACTTCGCGCTCGTCCTGTGGATACTTGTGGGCTCGTTCCGTGCGTCCTTCTTTCTGTTTGAGCAGCATGCTTTAAGTGTCGAGCTGTGACAGTTGAGTTCGTGCTCGTCCTGTGTATGTTTTTTTCGTGCTGCCTTTGTGCTTCAAGAGTGACCTGTGAATTTCAAGTTGTTTGCCTTTCTTCGCGCAACGTTACAATACGTTGCTGTAGCATTCATTCCTTTGCCCTTGTGGCGAAACAATGTACAATAGACGCTCAACAGCCTCTGTGAAGACACGTTTCACTTTCGTGTTTTAACGATTCCTATGACAGAGGGATCAGCCATGTTGTTTTTGATACTCGTTCTTCGGTGAGTCGGACGAAAAAAATTCGGGCACTACGCACTAATGGCTCGAAGACTGCGGACGCTGCGGAGCTGGTGTTCGTCATGGTTGTCATTTATGCGCGTAATGCACTCCTGTGGTAATTTTGGCGCATACTGTTTCAATTAAGGAAACCACCAGGAGACGTAGGCAGCTAGATAAACAGGGGGGGGGGGGTCGAAATATCTTTGGTCCACGAAGAAATGCTTGGTATTTAAAAGGAAATGTTTTCAGTGGGATAGCAGCCCCGCCCAGAACTTCCCGGTCGAAAGGCCTAGCCGGGTTGCGGCCATACAGTGCTCCCAACATGGGAGCCTTGTCCGACTCACGACGGCACACTATGATCTCGGCAGCCGAGATGGCCGAGGTAGTGTGACGTCATCCCACCGGCTAGTGGGTTCGAACTCTGGTGAGAACCTGGAGGATGCGCTCGGCACGCATTCTCCAGACACTGGCAATCTCACCAGGGGCTCGAACCCACCGCCTACCAGGGTGCTACCGAGTGCTTCGAGTCACTGGGCCACAACCCTGGTTATGCAGTTAGGGTTAGGTGGGGCTTATATTTTGACTGTTCGGGGCTAAAACAGAAAAATGTCTTTTAGCGATGGCAAAAAAGAATCACTAGTCTTTGCTTTGAAATGACTTTCCGATGTCAGGATTACCTTTCCGCGTGCAGCGCTTGTAACACCTGAAAGCGCATTGATCATGATAGGAAATCCTGGAGCACCCTGCCAAGACATATATGCTAACTCTAAAAACATTGCACATGTACTCCAATACTAATACAGGCGTCACGTCGGGTTAGCTTCCATTGTACTTAACCGCCATCCACTGTAGTATGTCCTTTCCTTTGCGTTTCTTTCTCTCTCTCTCTACGTATAGCACTATCCAGGGCTACCATCCTCACAAGCACAAGCGCTACATTTCAGCTTACCGCTTCTGGTATTCCCATGTTGCTCTTGGCATCGTTACGCAACTGTAAACAACTGGTTATATAAAATATATGCGACTGTTCAACATACATGCCTGTACGCAGGCCCGTAGCCAGGAAGGGGGGGGCTAGCCCCCCCGAAATCCGGATGGAAGGGGGTGTTTTACCGAGGAAAAATAATGAAAATGGGTGTTTTTCAACGCTTTCAACAAGTGCCCCCCCCCCCCGAAAAAAATTCCTGGCTACGGGCCGCCTGTGCGTATAACATTTTTACATATATTTAGCGTTATTTCGTAACGTTTCGCTCAATACAAAAATTACGCCCAGTCACCTTCTCTCCGCACGTTTCGCATGACATCGATTTCCATGGTACGTGGGATCTGCCGAATTTTATTCTATTGTTGTAAGCTCCCCGCTGTATTAACGCCTCTCGGCGCGGCGGTGTAATTGATAAACAAAGAATAAAATTCTGAGCACTGAAAGTCATGCAGAGAGATAAAGAGATGACGACTCGTTGATTTGCTTCTCCTCAAGCCAATAGGGCATATTCAAAATGTACAACGTCATCTGTCGATGATCCCGTAAGCTCGATCCGCCATGTCGTGTTGGGCACGAAAACGAAACCAGTCGCATATCGCAGCCTTTACGGTGTAAGTTGCTGATTGTTTATCTTCGTTCTGCGATGACTTCTCAATGCTTCGTGCGCTGTTCAGGCTACGAAGGAACGAAAACAAGAGAGAGGATAGGCAGGGATGTTAACCAGTTTGGCATAACCGGTATGCTACCCTGCACAGGGGGAAGGGATGGGGGAGATCGAAAGAAGAGTAAAGAAGAAAGAGAAAGAGGAGGAGCACACACGCACACACATAACATCACAGCGCAGAGCGGCAGTCTTGTGCAGTGTACGGCATCATTATGAGTCTACAGCCGCTCATGCAAGTCTGTTGTCCTTAGGAATTTCAGTAAAGCCTTCGTTGATTGAATTCTTGATGGCTGCAGAGAACAGTTTCTAGCGTCATCGTTCTGTTGTCGAGACGAGCGAGGGCGGATGAGAGGGATCGTCTCTGCACAGCGTAGCGAGGACAGTCGCAGAAGATATGCTGCAAAGTCTCCTCGGTACCGCAGGCGTCGCAAGTAGCGTTGTCGGCCATCCCTGACAATGCCGGAAACAAGGTAGGACTGATCTTAATCGAATTTATCAGTTACATGAACGAGAGAAGAAAAGAACATACCGACGCGCACTTGTTTCGTGAACAAGATCGGCACCTTCGGAAGTGACAAGCACGCGCAAAAGCCCTCTACAACCTCAGTTCTTATTTCTCCGCGCAATTTAATTGCTGGACTGCAACACAGCTAAACTTACAGAACAATATATTACGATATATGCATTTTAAAACAAACGGCCGACATCGCACACGCGCGAGAGTGCATGGTTGATCAGCATAGCTTGTCGGTGTTCCATATCGACGAAAGCAAGGACTTACTTACACGTGTATAAGCAGAGAGAGAGAGAGAAACAACTTTATTAACGGCACAGCGAGGTCGTTGAACTTAGTTTGCCGGTGGTTCGAATGGTGGTGGCCAGTAGCTCGCCACGACCTTTTCGGCCCAGTTAATAACTGCTGTCGGAGTATGTGGTTCATTTGAAGACAGGAGTGACTCCCACGCCTCGAGGGAGGAAGCTGGCAGTATTGCTTTTTTGAATTGGGTTTCCCTCGCATTCCCAAAGAATGTGATTTTGGGTAGCCTTCAGCAGCCGCAATGTCGGCAGTGTGG
Organism: Rhipicephalus appendiculatus; assembly: GCA_030522465.1. Taxonomy (NCBI): domain Eukaryota; kingdom Metazoa; phylum Arthropoda; class Arachnida; order Ixodida; family Ixodidae; genus Rhipicephalus; species Rhipicephalus appendiculatus. The sequence continues at coordinate 3,517 of JALIZH010014500.1, forward strand.
TTGAATTTCGTCCGGGTAAATTTTAGACAGCCGATGGGGGCTGGGAAAAGAATCTGTTTGAATTTGCCTCCAGATCGTAGCCTGTTCCCTTGTGAGGTCTGCATGCGGGGCCGCGTATGTCTTGCGGTTCTCTCTATAATATGCTGTAATTTCATTGTATGTGGTGATTCCTTCCTGCGGGAAGTCCAGGGTTGAGGGGTCCACCTCCCGGTTGATTAAACCTCGGGCTACACGGTGGGCCGCCTCATTCCCCGGATTCCCCGCGTGAGCGAGCACCCATACAAGTTGCATCTTATTACTGCATTTGCTATTTTTAAGGATGTTGGCCGCGATCGGTCCAACACAGCCCATCATAAAGTTCGTGAGCGCCCTCTTAGAGTCACTCAAGATGTAATTAGTTGCGTGGACTGAGGTGGCCAGCGCGATGGCGGCTTCTTCGGCCTCTAAGGCGGAAGCGGTTTTTACGGTGGCTGCAGTAATAGGTTCCCCCTGGCCGGTCACCGCGCATATGGTGTAACGGTCTCTCGCCTGTCGAGCAGCGTCGGCATAGACTACGTTTTGGCGATCCTGAAAGGTTTGTGCGAGTTTTTCTGCCCTTGCCTTTCTTCTTTCGTCATGTATTCCTGCCAGCATATTTTTGGGCAAGGGCTTAATCGTAAGGTGTGCACGAGTTGCCGCTGGTAAGAAAACCCTATTGTTGAGTGTGTAACTAGTGCGTCGGCCGAGGCGGCTGAGTATCTGCAAGCCTGCCTTGGTGCGTGAAAGCCTTTCTTCTTGGGCCGTTAGGTGTCCTTCGATTAATTCCTCCACTGTGTTGTGGATGCCCAAACGCAGTAGTTTTTCTGTGCTTGCGTACCTGGGAAGGCCCAGAGCACGCTTATATGTTTGTCTAATGAGGGAGTTTAGTTTTCCACATCCCCCTTTCTTAGGTGGTAGTAAGGGAACGAGTACGTGACTCTACTGGTGACAAAGGCATGGATTAATTTGCATAAGTCTGGTTCCTTCATTCCTTGGTTTTTAGTGGCCACTCTCCTTAGAAGTCTTGTTGTTTGTTGCATGGTGACCTGTAGTTTAGTTAATGCTTCCGTATTATGAGTATTATGCTGGATGAGCATTCCTAAAACCCTTATTGTACGAACAATAGGGACAATGCTTCCATTTACTGTGATATCTATCGTGGAGGGCACTCCAGTGTAGGGGCCATCTTTCTTGTTCCTGCTTGTGATTACTAAGAGCTCGGATTTTTGGGGGGGGAACAGCTAAGGCCTATTTTCTGTACGTATTCCTGAACAGTGTCAGCTGCTCTTTGCAGTGCATCGCAAATTTGCCCATCTGAGCCTGTGCAGGTCCAAATGGTAATATCATCAGCATACAGTGAGTGCCTAATGTGCGGGATCTGATTTAAGAGCTCAGGAAGGCCACGCAGGGTAATATTAAAAAGGAATGGGGATAACACTGCTCCTTGTGGAGTGCCCCGTGTTCCCAGGATGATTTTGTCGCTTTTGACGTCGCCAAGACTTAGCTCGGCCGTGCGTTCATGCAGGAAAGTTCTGATATAATAGTAAGTGCGACTGCCGACGTTCATTGGGGCCAGGTTGTCAAGTATTGCGGCATGGGACACATTATCAAATGCTTTAGTGATATCCAGGCCCAGGATGGTCCTGGTAGCCGCTATGTGCCTCGGATTTAATATGTCATTTTGAAGTTGGAGCATTATATCCTGTGTGGATAGCTGCTGACGAAATCCCACCATCGTGGGGGGTAGCAGGTCATTAGACTCCGCATAAGCTGTGAGTCGGCTTAGAATTACGTGCTCCATCACCTTCCCCAGGCAGGAGGTAAGGGAAATAGGCCGAAGATTTTCCAGGTTTAGTGTCTTGCCCGGCTTAGGAATAAAGATTACTCGAGCATGTTTCCAACTGGGGAGGTAGTGTCCCAGACGCCCAGTGTTTGTTCATAAGATCAGTAATTGCTGTAATAGACCTATCGTCTAAGTTACGGAGTATTTTGTTAGAAATCTGATCGTCTCCGGAGGCGGCCGTTGTACGAATGCTATTCAAAACAGCACGTATTTCCTCCTCGGTGATGTCTTGATCTAGCTCATGGTTAGTATTTCCAGAGTATTCGGGTATCCGTGAGGAGTCTACATTTAGGTTTAGGTAGCGAGTTGTCAGCTCTTGCACTAATTCCTGGTTGGTGCCCGGATATTTATAAATAAGCTGATGCATTTTATTGCGCCAGGCGCTTTTAGTCTGCTCAGGATCCAATAAGTGCCTGAGGAGCTGCCAGGAGTTTTTTTTTTTTTTTTTGCCTAGCTGACCATTGAGCCTGTCACATAGCTGATGCCATTGCGTTTGACTCAGTTTCATGGAATACGCATCGATATCCCTGTCGATTTGTGCTAATCGGCGTTTCAAGCTTCGATTATGTTTTTGATGAAGCCATCGGCGATGTAAGCTGGCTTGTGCTTCCCACAGGTGCACAAGCTTCGAGTCCGGGACGGGGCCGTCATGCTCCATGGACGGGGCCGTCATACTCATCGAGATCCTCGATAGTGGTGGTTGAGCGCTTGTCCCTTATGAATCTGAAGACATCCCATTTCGTGTGTTTTGTCGTGTATTTCTTTCTTTTGCAGCCTGTAGTGGGTACCTTGATGGAAAGTAGATAATGATCGCTTCCTAAGTGCCGCTCAGTGTTTTCCCATGTAACTCAGTAAGCATTTTTAACTAGCGTTAAGTCGGGGGGATGTATTGCGACTGACGCTGTTCCCAATCCTGGTTGGTCGGTCGGGGAGTGTGAGTAGGGTAAGGCCCAAGTCTCTAATCGTTTCCCATAGTTTAGTGCCCTTGCGGTCACATTTGGTGTAGCCCCATTCGGTATGTTTGGCATTAAAATCGCCCATTATTATCACCTGTGAGTGACCCGCTATTGAGCTGACTTTCCTTAGGAGAGTGGCAGCATGGATACTTGTGTCTCTGGGTGGACTATATAAATTTAAAATGTAGATGCTGCTGTCAGAGCGTTTGTTGGGAAGAAGTTCCACGAGAGTGTGAGCTACCTCTGGATAATGCAAGTCATGTTGGATCGCCGTGAGATTCCGTTGTACCAGTATGGCAGTGGCCGGTCGCTTATCGGACGTAATAAATTCATTGAAGGCGGCATATCCAGTTAATTTTGCTGGATAGCCTGTCTCTTGTAATGCGATTATGTCAGGTGACTGGTCGGCGTTTTGGAGGTGAAATTGCAAGGCCGCCCGTTTATTGCGGTAGCTCCTGCAATTCCACTGCCAGAAGAGCGTGCTAGTCGCGTTGACCATCTTTTCGTGAATATGGCGTTGCCCTGACCGATTGTGTCGAGGGCATTTTGGGACTTTTGTTTGCAATGGGCTGCGTGGGAGTTGAGGATGGAACGATTGGCGTCTGTGATGCGATTACGTCGGCTACAGCTGCACTCTCTGTCAGTGCGGGAAGCGAACCTAAACGAGCTGTAAGGTTAGCGACAGCCGTACCAAGGGCAGCGACACTCTCAGTGAGCTGTTTGTTTTGAGCAGTTTGTTCCCTAGACATTTTGTCGAATAGGGATTCTAGCTTTTCCATTCGTTCGTTGATATGCGAGACGTTCGGTTCTGCTGTGGTAATTACGGCTGTTGGTTCGGCAGCCTTACGTTTCGTGCCCCAGACCACGTCTACGTCCATTGCGGCAGTGTTTTCATTTTGGGTGACACAGGCCACGATCTGTGCGGTACTGTTTGTCGTAGTCGCGCTTATAGGCGCTTGCACGCTTTCCAAATGTTTAATTTTATCGTTAGCGGCAGCCAATTGCTGTTGCAAGAGTTTGACCTGTTCTGCCAACTCCCTCACCTGTTGGTTTTCGCCAGGGTGTGTCTGCGGCTGTTGCGGCTTGTCCGTCTGCCAGGCAACACCTTTTGCGTGCGGCACGGCCGGTTGTCTGTTGTGGTTATTCCGGGTCCTTGATGGGGATCGGGAGCGGTCAGGTCCGGTGGCACTGGTACTCCTCCCACTAAGCGGCGGGAAAGATTCTTGATAGTTCTTATTGTCGGTGGGAGTCGCCTCGGTCGGGGAGCCGAAAATGCTCGGAGTTGCTTTGTCGGTGCTCTTGGAGGTTGTTGGAGGCTTCCTGTTCAGGGAATCTGTATTTACAGTTGCGACTGCCTGTTAGGTGGCCGCCTTACAAACGACGCATTGCGCCGGGCAAGTGAGTTCTTCGCCGTCGGTAGGTTGCGGGTGGCTTTCACCACATCGACGGCAGGTATCTTGTTTCGGCTTCAGACACACGTCAGTGACCAGTTTGTCTGCAATTGAAGCACGCCTCTACCCGTTCCCTGAAGGGATATACCCAGAGCGTGAAGGCAAGGTAGCGGACATGCTTGGGAAGGGTGTGGCCAGCGAGGGGTTATGACGAAATGTCTAGTCTTTCCTAGTCGCCGGGCTCCTACGATGTCGATAGTTGGATTACGGGCGCGAAGCTCGTTGAAAATCTGGTTGTCACTCTCGAAGCTGTGCGCATTGAATATTATGCCCCTAACTGAGTTGTCGGGTGCTGGGGCATACACGGCCATGGCACAGGATTGGTCGGCATCTTTCAATTGTGTAATCTTCAGGTAAACCATTGCACGGTTCTCATCAGGCGTGCTGACTGTAATAGTGTTGTTGGTCGGGTGAATGCGCACCTGGTCGATGTGCAAGACTGCGGGCGAGTCGAAATCGGCAGCGGCGCAGTAAGGCTTCAGTGAGGCGGGCCTGTCCCAGATCGGCCAGGTTTAACGAACCCTGCGGTCGCAGGACAATTTTGTAGTCTTCCGGCGGTAACCGTGGTAGTGGGCGTCGTTTTGGAGCAGGCGGTGGCCGTGCACGGCGAGGAGCGGGCTTGCCGCGTTGGGCGTCGGCGGCCGCATTGTCGGCAGCGTCTGAGCGGTGCTCGGGATCAGGGCGGCGATATCGGCGTTGCATGGCCAACGCAGTATGTGACCATGATCCGTCACCAAGCTCTTCATCAGTTATTGGCGTTCCGTCAACGACAACTTCCATTTCCCTGCCTGGGACGCGCTCTGGAAGCGAACGCTGGCAGCGAAAGGTGGCGTCGTCTTGTCGCTACGACGCCGGAGTTAGGGTAAGCACGGCGGCTTAGCGAGGTCGGGCATGTTGTGCTCACAGCAGCAAAACGACGACTTGCCGGCGTGGAATGGTGATTTCCAACGGTGCCAGGCGTCCTCCTGGAGCAGTGGGTCACTTTCCAGACGTAGAAAAGGGAACTTGTGGCGATGCAGCAAGGTGAAAAATTGAAGGACACTTTGTACATTCCAAAGTGTGTTCGGCGAAAGCGTGTGGCCATTCCACTGACGGAAAGACGGACGGAAAGACCGACGGACGGACAGACGGACGGATGGACGGACATCCGGACGGACGGACGGACATCCGGATGGACGGACGGACAGACGGACATCCGGACGGACAGACGGACATCCGGACGGACGGACATCCGGACGGACGGACAACCGGACGAACGGACGGACATCCGGACGGACAGACGGACGAACAGACGGACATCCGGACGGACGGACGGACAGACGGACATCCGGACGGACGGACACCGGACGGACGGATGGACGGACATCCGGATGGACGGACGGACAGACGGACATCCGGACGGACGGACGGTGTGGGGATTGAGGCTAGCCCGTCGCCATTGAGCGGGGTTTTTCGCCTATTTCTGCCGTCCCCATGTCCTCGCATGACTCTCCCCTCCTCCGCGGTCCGTCGGTGCTGGGAGAGCGGGAGTAACGCTAACCTCTCTCCCGGCGCCGATTCTCGACTGTGGCGCCGCGCTCGAGTCTCGCGTCTCGCGAGACGTTTTGCGCGCGCGGCGGGAGTCAGAATCTCTCTGGACAGCGTGGGGTAAGCACGTCTTTTTGCTTTCCGTCCGTCGGCTCCTTTGTTCTTGGGGTTCGCTCGGACGGTTCGCCAACGGTGCCTTGCGCCCGCGGTGAACGCTTACCCTCCGTTGCCCTTTTCCGAACGCTAGGCGGAAGAGCGGTGCGGTGTGTAGGCTTCGATAGGTACGCCGAGCCGTACCTATCGAAGCCAACGCAGCGGAGTTTGCCCTCGCTCGAGCGATCGGGCCCTGTGGTCACTGATCGTGAGAGTACGCAGCGTAGTCGCGAGGGAACGTTTCCCTCAGCGGCGTGTCGCCGTGAGCCCTTTTGCCCGCGGAGACGTGCTAGCGGCACCCGTTGTGTTGTATTTTCGCCCGTGGCGTGGTTAAGCCCGTTGCTTTTCCCGCCGCCTTTTGCAGCGGGCGTTGTACTGCGTTTGTGGTGTTGCCGCAGGCAATAAAGTGTTGCGGATCCCGAGAGCGTATACTGTGTACTTCCCGCGCTGCGCTCGGTGCCTTTGCTGCCCGAACGCACTTGTGCTGCGGCACGCTGGTTCATGCGAGGCGACGGCAAACGCGGCCCTGTGGCTCGCTAAGTCCGAACCCACGCTAGTGGCCGTACTCCTGTGAGGTACGTGCACACTGCAACGGACAGACGGACATCCGGACGGATGGACGGACGGACATCCGGACGGACAGACGGACATCCGGACTGACAGACGGACATCCGGACGGACGGACATCCAAACGGACGGACGGACATCCGGACGGACAGACGGACAGACGGGCGGACACCGGACGGTCGGACGGACATCCGGACGGACAGACGGACATCCGGACGGACGGACGGACGGACGGACACCGGACGCCGGACGGACACCGGACAGACGTGAGCATGAGACATTAAAGGCTTTCGCCTTAAAATGCAGAGAGAGAAAAATTGAAGGACACTTTGTACATTCCAAAGTGTGTTCGGCGAAAGCGTGTGGCCATTCCACTGACGGAAAGACGGACGGAAAGACCGATGGACGGACAGATGGATGGACGGACAGACGGATGGACGGACATCCGGATGGACGGATGGACAGACGGACATCCGGACGGAAGGACGGACAGACGGACATCCAGATGGACGGACGGACATCCGGACGGACGGACATCCAAACGGACGGACGGATGGACGGACATCCGGACGGACGGACGCACAGACGGCCATCCGGACGGACAGACGGCCATCCGGACGGACGGACGGACGGACAGACGGACAGACGGACATCCGGACAGACGGACATCCGGACGGACGGACGAACATCCGGACGGACAGACGGCCATCCGGACGGACGGACGGACATCCGGACGGACATCCGGGTGGATGGACGGACGGACGGACATCCAAACGGACGGACGAACAGACGGACATCCGGACGGACGGACGGACATCCGGACAGACGGACGGACGGACGGACGCCCGACGGACGGACACCGGACGGACGGACACCGGACGGACGGACACCGGGCGGACGTGAGCATGAGACATTAAAGGCTTTCGCCTTAATATTTTAATGAATAGCTGGAGAGGTTGGTCTGGCTTTTCGCCTGACATGCTACTCCAGGGGCTGGGTGATGATTATGATATATACACTGATAGACACATAACACATACAGCCACACACACGTAGACTACACTATTTACAAAGTTTCATTCAGGCTCGTGGCCCGCAAGAAAGTTAGCAGCGCTTTCGTGGCGCGTAACGCACTGGAGCTGGTTTGCCATGGGCCCAGAATGTGTTTTAACTCCAAATTCGAGTCCCGTTGAAGTTTCAAGGCCACCTTCATAGACTGTCTCTCTGATGCGTATAGCCTGCATTCACAGAGGACATGATTGAGGTCCTCTGGGACGTCACATCGCAGACACAATGGTGAGTCAGACAGTCCTATCTTGTGCCTAAAGTAGTTGGTGTATGCCACGTTCAATCTGATGCGGTGCAAGCAAGTTTCCTCTTGTCTCTTAAGGTCTCGCGGCATATCGAAGGCGCACGATGGGTCGATCGTGTAGAGTGGCCGATACTGGTGACTAGCGTCTGTCCAGAGGTATAGCTGGAGGCGCCAAGCGTGTGCCGATGCGAGTGTCGCAGCGTCTTTTCTCGAGAAAGGGATATCGACGACTGCTCTCGAGGCGTCATGTCCAGCTTTGGCAGCATCATCAGCCCGGGCGTTACCTTGTATTCCGCAGTGGCCAGGTATCCACTGCAGAACAATGCGGTGATGGAGGTCGCAGGCTTTGTTGCATAAGTGTTTGATGTCCATGACGAGCTGGTCCTGCGTGCGTGGAGACTTCAAAGACTGCAACGCCGCTCTTGAGTCGGTAAAGATGACCCAAGACTCAGCTGTCTGGTCAACAATGTCACCCCAAGCAGCCCGTAGTGCAGCCAGTTCAGTGGCTGTAGATGAGGTGCAGTGACTGAGAGTGGAAGAGATGGTGATATTGGCAGATGGAATCCAAACACCAATGGCGGATGATCTAGACGTGACAGAGCCGTCAGTGTAAATATGTCGGTGAGCTCTGTAGCTATTTTCCATGTGCTGTAAAGTGAAGTACGTTAGTGCTGGTCCGGGTGTACGTCTCTTTTTCTTGAACACAGGCACTGAGGTGACTATTAACCATGAAGGCATTTTCCACGGTGGCTCCGCAGGCATTGAAGCACTTTGATAATGCTGCGGGAGCAAGCTCCGCACCACAGGATCACTGTCTGAAGCAAGCGGATGACCCGGCACTCTGGTGGCATAACGCAAGTTGACTCGAAGAAACTCCTGCTGCAGAAGCACGGGAGCTGATGGGCGTCTGCTTTCTGCAAGGGTTCCGATACTTGATGTATTCTTTGGCAGGCCAAGGCACACCCTCAGGGCTTTCGCTTGAGCTCCGGTCAGTGCTTGTGTATTGGTTCGGGAAATGCCATGTAACGCAAGAAGGCTGTAACGTAAAAGACCTTCGCAGAGAGCCGTGTACATTCGCAGCATGGCATTAACAGAGCAGCCACCGGCGTTGCTTGATAACAAGCGGAAGATGCTCGCGTATGATGCCAATTTTTCCTTTAATATCCGAACGTGGGGCGTCCACGTCATTAGCCGGTCGATGGTTACTCCCAGGAACTTATGAGTTGTCACGTACCGAATGGGAGAATGCGCTACCTTTAAAGTATAGCGCGATACGTCACGCCTCGTAAAAGCAACGGCTGCACATTTTTCTGGTGACATCTCCATCGCTCCGAGGCGTATGCGATAAGATCCCCCCGCCTGTTCGACGAGCAGGGGAATGCTCAAGGAGAGGAAACGCCCCCCGCGTCTTTAACAAGCGAGGAAAGACGCGAGGGGGGTGTCCCTCATGCAGCCACTGCGACCTTTGGTTTTACGAGCGCGGTCGTCGCTGGCGCGCGCGTTATCTCGCAATTTCAGCAGGCGACAGCGGGCGACGAACAGTGTCCCTGGAGCGGCCGTATGCTCTTAAACAAGCATTTTGTAGAGTTGCGTGAGATCGGATCCAAAAGAGTTAGCTGCCAGCCTCACTTCGATCAACATTAGAATTTGTTGCTATCGCATTCACTGCTTCACCCTTGCGGTGAAACTGTGACTTTTTATGTTTCTTCTGCAGTTACGGAGCCGTACTATATAGATGGAGCTGTTTGTCCGGTAGATCATTGTACTAGCCTTTCCGATGATCGTGGGCACTTGTATGCTGTTCGCAATAGCGCGCGGCGCGCGATAATGCACGCCTCCGTGGCATGCGAAAGCAAAGAGCACGATATTTTATAAAGATAAGTCAGTGAACGCACACGTATAGAGTTCAAGAAAACCAGAACGACCACACTAAATCAACGCGATAGATTACGACCACAAGGCACTATAAACAACCAGTGTGCATTAAAAGAGCATTACTCGGGACACGCTTTTTCCGTATGCAGTCGAAATGCGCGATCAGTATTTTTGTTTGGTTTGCGGCGCACCGCTCATGCACATGCCCCTTGTTATTTCTAACTACGACACACGCTATTGCGAAGGGTGTAGAGATACCTGATGCTAAAGAAATGAGTCGAGGAATGCAGCACAGCGTTGCACAGGTCGCGCAGAAAGAACGTGGTTTGGATATCTGGAGCGTGTTATTGTAATCGCAGTGGGAAAAAAAACTGGCCGCGTATCTGCGTGCTTCGCTGCAAATGTCGTCTAAAGACGATAGTCTTGTGCCGGCCGTACTCCTATGTTCTGCCTTGCCTCAGACAGCGCCTACTCTACGTTGAATTGGCCGCATCTGGCTGGCATTGATAAAATAGAGGCGGCGCTGCGCGAGATATGGACGCCATCGAAAAACATGACCTTGTGCTGAACCAAGGGCCACGGCCAGCGGCTGGACTTTATCTTCGGCAAAGCGCTTTTTCGTGCAAAGCGTCGCAGTTGATGCACAGCTTCGCGTTTTCAGCACAGCCTTAAAGACACTAGGGTCTTCAGAATTACGTATCTGTGTATTTTCTAATAAAAGAACACACGACCTGATACTTACATATTAATGTTGCGCCTCAGGTATGCGTAGTATTTGCTTTTTGATCGAATATGTTCCCAAGTATGAAACCAAATACCAGTTCAAGATAGCTGGGCGTTCAGAAATTAGTCAAACTTTGGCCCTGTAGCTAGCTGAATCGGGTCACGGACAGACAGATAGACAGACAGACCAAAATTTTTGCGTTTAAGTATCCCAAGAAAGACTATCGTCTTTAAAGAACGGCAGATCCCACGTACTGTGGGAATCGATATAATGCGAAGCAGCCAGCAAGGAGCAAATCATGCTGTACATAATATGCACGTCATTTACATTTTAGGACCTGTCATTTGTGTTCGTCATACAGTCACGTCGCGCAATACAAATTTTGGCGTATATCAAGCTAGCGAACTGGACGCCAACGCACCATGGGCGTGGCATGTAAATGACATTGTATATGACATGCATGCCAAGATTTTCATGCTACCACCTGCCATTTATGTTCCCCTAATTTTTTACCTCGAATCGCAGCGAGACGCGAGACCAATCTGCCTCCGTTTCGCATGCGTTCGTATTCTCGCGCTCTGCGCATCGTGCAGACGCCATCCGCGTTTCAGCGTTTCAATTGACGGACACTTCGTCATTTCTAAAGTGTGTTCGGCGAACGCCTGTGCCCGCTGAGACGGGGTCGGTAAGAATGGAACGTGATGCGCGCGTCTCCTTCCTTGCATGATTACAGACGCTGGGTCCAGCGACGCTACGCAAGCAAAGCGCGAGCGCACCTAGAGTCCAACGCGACCGGCGTCCGTTTGCGCGCCCCGGCGCCAGGGCTGGGCAGTATCGAAGATACATGTATCTTAGATACCTATCTTAGATACTGTTTGGGTATCTTGTATCTGTATCGCGATACGCCACGCAAAACGAGTATCTGTATCTGTATTTTCGATACATTCAATAATGTATCGTGTATCTTAAGATACAAGATACTGCTGTAAAAACGTCACCCTGCGAAACAACAAACGTCGGCTGAACTCCGCTTCTAAAACTGATACTGCTGCCACTAAGCCACATCATAAAGCTAACGATAGTGATATTCCTTTCTCTTTACGCCAGAGTGCTCCAGTGCACATAGAAAGTAAGGTCTATACTCGTCTCTATTGGTGAAACAGAGTCACGTGATGGTGCTCGAGTCATCTAGACAAAAACAAGCGCGCGAACATCTACGTGCAGCCGACCTTTTGTTTCTCGATGTTTACTTTCTTTTCAGCTGTGTCGGTGCCATGAACCTTGTTTGTAGCCACGATACAGTGCTGCGTACTACAATGCGTGCGGCCTCTTTCGCTCAAATTTGGATGCGGCGACAGTGTCGTTATCGAAGTTTGTCTTGTGTGGTGCTTCGTTGCAAAATCTCAAAAATGCAAGAACGGGGTTGCTTTACGTCTCGCTGCTTTTACACTGAGATTTCACCGATCTCGTCGATGTAAGCTTGACTTGCATACTATGAGACTGACTTATATGCAAATTAGATTCTAACAAACGTCGCTCCACCGCTGTCCGTGTTATATGCAATAGAACGAGTATTTACTTAACATATGGTTTTTCGGCGTACTCTATCTTTGTTCTTCGTGCTAAATACTGACTTATATGCAATAGAACAAGTATTTACTTAACACATGGTATTTCGGCGTACTGTATCGTTGTTCTTCGTGCTAAATTGTGCAAGAAGATTTTTTTTATTGATAGCTTGATTGTCAGCGCTAGTGTTCTTTGCTGTCCTCCGTTTGCATCGTACACATTACCTTGGCCTCCGTGTAGCTTTTTCCCGTTTGTAAATTGTAGTAAGTCTTTTGTAACCTCCTCGCCTATTCCTTCTCTTATTTATTCTTATTTTTAGTTGTCTGCGTCATTGCTACTATTTACATATCTACATTCCATGTGATTTTACTGTTCAGGGGATGTTAGGGCAAAGGGAAATAATCTGAGCGTGCCTAGCGCCTACAGGAACACAAATTCTGCTTACGATTTAATAAAACAGCGAAATTGAGTTTGCATTGTAATAGTGAAAATTATAACAACAAATCTTAAAGACGTTAGGAAGGGGATTTGAGAAACATAATACCAAGTACTACGGTTTTCTCATCAGCGTCCCCGCGAGCCCTTTAGTGCTATTTTCCGAGGGCACTGAGTTTTCAGTTGTCTGACCTTAACACCTAAGTTGACGATAGAACATGCTCTATTTTCATAGCTTTTAGGGGTGCCGCCTGTATTGTGTTTATAAAGGGTGTCACGTAACTGGAACCGAATATTTACAAAAAAAGTGATTAACCTCATCTGAATAAACAAGCGATGGAGTTTACCGCCATGTGGCTCTCATTATGGTATTTTTATGTTGTGCTTAATTTCCTAACTAGGATAAATCATGTAACATTTCTGTTATTTATTTTGGGGTCAAATGTGTTTCTTTACGATTTAGAGGGCATTATAAAACGACAGATGTGATTTTTGTGGAAAGGTGTATACTACGTAGTGATTTTTCCGGCGTTTAAAGAAAGGCGGAGAAATATGACCACGTTACTGCGCTCGTACGCTGTTGTGCTACAGCGTTCTCAGACGTGCTTCGAGCGAAACAAACGACAAGCGGACCGCGGCGAAATGAGCGGCCACAGCTTAGGCATCGGCTCCACAGCGCGTCAGCATTTCTGACCGCCACACGCGGCAAAAAAACGCCATCGTCCCACAGAAGCAACATGCCGACGGTCAGCGCGCCGGTTATTTCGCTCGATGTGCGTTTAAGAGTGCTGTAGTGCAAGAGCGCATGAGCGCAGTCACGTGGTTTTATTTGATATTTCACGTGATTTCTTTAAGTGAGAAAATATTCACCATGTAGCATGTACGCCGCCAAAAAAACAAATGCTTCGGTCGATATTAAATGCGTTCTACGATGTGACGAGGCGCACTGTGCTCTAAAGTGAATATTAAAAATGTTGCATAATTGACCATAGTTAATCAACCAACTAAACGCAATATAAAAATATCATCACGAGCGCCACATGACGGTAAACCATATGTCACTGGTTTCATTCAGTCACGGTTAAACGCTTGTTTTTATTTCAAATATTTTGTCCTACTTACGGGAAACACCCTGTATACTGTCATTTTTTATTGCGGAACTTCCTTGCTATTTGACTTAGGTATGTTCGCTTTGCTTTTTTAGTTCACTGTAAACTGCTTTTCTGTGTTATAGAAAAGCAGCTAAGCAGGCTACAAGTTGCAATAGTGTGAATAGCAGTGACATCATTCGACACTTTATGCCACGTACAATACATCTGGGAAGCTTCTCGGCGGCAGAAATTCTCTCGAAGAAGAAATGATAAAAGATTGCACGTCAGTGAATATGTTGCTAACCAACAGGTTGCGCAAGTTGATAGGTATAATATGAAAATCTCAACAGTTTTACGTCATTAGTGAACTGTGAGCGCTCAGGTCGGTATAGTTGTCGTCTTCACATTATGCTTCACAAAAATATCGCTACCAGCGTTGTTGCTCCTCCACGCCTGTAGGCTGATGCGGTAATACGAAAACTGTAATACGCTTACGGACAAGGTAAGACTCTGCACCGGTATTTGTGCAATGTTGCGGAGGCTTCTTATTGAAGTTCTTGCAATTGGACGGCAACCCGCTAGCTGGTCGCCAAGTAGAGCAGCGACACTCATCGAATACAAAAGTGTCAAGTAAACAAATGCCAATAACTTGTTTCGGGAGGGAACTAATATACATTAAGCAAAAAAAAAAAAAACATAACTTTCGGGATGGAAACAGATATTTCATTAAAATAAACAAAGTTGGTCGCAGTTAAGACATTTTCAAGCAAACGCTTCCGTACATATGCATTTGCAGTCATTATATAGATCTATAATAGCAAGTTTACTAATGTATCGAAGTATCTTAAGATACAATTTGGAAGTATCGTATCGGATACATTTATTCCCGAAGTATCTTATATCTGTATCTCCAATACTTCTTGCCCGAGTATCTTGTATCGTATCGCGATACAATTTCAAAGTATCTTTGCCCAGCCCTGCCCGGCGCCCACCTGGCACCGTGCCAGGGCACGGCTGCAGGGCGGGACGGACGACCGGACGGACGGACGTGAGCATGAGACATTAAAGACTTTCGCCTTACAAATTTCGTGTACAAGCTGGCGAAATGGCCACGAGAGTGTCATGAGCGTGGCATGCAAGTCATGTTGCACATGACATGTCATGATTTCCAATTACCACTTGCCATATATGCTCGCCCTACAGTCACGTCCCTCAATACCAAATTTGGTGTATATCAAGCTAGCGAAATAGCCCCTGAGACTGTCATGAGCATGGCATGCAAGTCATGTTACACATGACATGTCATGATTTCCAATTACCACTTGTCATTTATGCTCGTCATACAGTCACGTCACTCAATACCAAATTCGGTGTATATCAAGCTAGCGAAACGGCCCCGAGAGTGTCATGAGCGTGGCATGCAAGTCATGTTGCACATGACATGTCATGATTTCCATATTACCACTTGGAATTTATGTTCGTCATACAGTCACGTCAACCAATACCAAATTTGGTGTATATCAAGCTAGCGAAACGGCCGTCAGCGCGCCATGAGCGTGGCATGTAAATCATGTTGTACATGACATGCAGGTGACACAGCTGTTGCACATGACAACAGCTGTTCGGCTTTGCGAAGCGATGCGCCTCCGTGCAGCTGCCGTCCGGATGAGTTTTGAAGCGCGCAGAGCTCCGATATTGCGTTCTCGTCTATTTTTGGCAGCACAGTGAGGTTCACTGACCGTTTGGCGCTGGATGACGAAAGAAAAAGCCACATTTTCTCGGTCGGAAAGCTCCGCCAATGAGAGCGGTTCAGTCTCTCCTTATGGAGACGCTAGCAGATTATTCCGCGACGGTGCCCAACACAACATGGCGGACGCGCCCAGTGTTGCTAGAGCACTAAGCATGATGAATATCCCCTATTCAGCATTATTATGCCTCCACTATTTAAGCGAACACACTACAGACTATATTGACCTAAAAAAGACAAATGCTAGTCTGTGTAGTCGGCGGGGTGTGTTTGCTTGAATAGTGGATGCATTCACTCTGTACCAAGTATATCAGCTAAACAAACTAGCCATTAGGCATGCTCTATCTCTCTCTCTCTCTCTTTCTCTCTTTAGCACCACATATAATCCCCGGGACGATATCTGGTGCTGAATCATCCCCATAGGGAAAGATGAAAAAATGCTGGCCACGTGCCTGGATTCATTACGTCACAAAAAATGCCACGATCACGTCAAGATTCCACGACGTGCGCCCGTTCACAATCAGCAGATAAATGACTCACCCGGCAAGTGACAGCTCCTTGGCGAGTGGGGCTAAGGAGCCATGTTTCACATGACATGTCATGATTTCCATATTACCACTTGTCATTTATGCTCGTCATACAGTCACGTCACTCGATACAAAATTTGGTGTATGTCAAGCTAGCGAAACCGCCACGAGTGTCATGAGCGTGGCATAAAAGTCATGTTTCACATGACATGTCATGATTTCCATATTAAGGCGAAAGCCTTTAATGTCTCATGCTCACGTCCGTCCGGTGTCCGTCCGTCCGTCTGTCTGTCCGTCCGTCCACCCGTCCGTCCGTCCGTCTGTCTGTCCCTCCGTCCGTCCGTCCGTCTGTCCATCCGTCCGTCCGTCCGTGATGAGTGCTCCACTGGCCACCGCTCTACGCAAGGTGCTGACAACGTGGGACGGCCCACAACTGATCACCGCTGGAGGACACCTCGTATCACCGATAGGAAGGTGCACCGCCAGGCTTGAGATTTGTGCGTCGGCTTTCGTGGCGTCATTCCTAGTCCTGCCCAAATGTTCTCGGCCGGTCATTTTGGGCATGGATTTTCTTCAGGAACATGGAGCGATAATTAATCTGCGTGATTTGTTCGTCACTTTCGCTAACTGTTTCGCCAGACTCGGATGTCGAGAACGAACATCGTGGCGTGGCGTTACGCGTGTTCGATGATTGCGTCACGTTGCCGCCTCGCAGTAGTATCTTCGTCCTTGCTTGAGTGCCCGCAGGGACAGCCTAATACGGGCATCGCCGTGAGGTAACCTCACGTTATTGCTTAATCGGGAACCCGCCATCGCTCGAAGTATCGTTCAGCTCCGAAATGGCCAGACTAGGCTTTTAGTTACGAACTTCAGCGGCGAATACAGGCATTTTGCAAAGCGCGCCACCATAGCTTACTTGGAGCCACTGGATGAGTCGGACACCTTCCCTTTGGTAGCGACGATCTCGACTGAGGACAGCTGCGATGCCGACGTGACTGGTCATCTCAACGTCAATCGCCAGTTGGTACAACCTAAGCGGGCAAGGCTCCTCGGTCTCCTGTCATCCTTTAGTGACTGTTTTGCCACTACGTCGGAAGTCCGGCAGACCCCTCTAACGAAGCACAGAATCATTACTGAACCCAACGTCCAACCAGTGCGCCAACACGCTTACCGCGTGTCGCAGAAAGAACAGGATGCCATTCGTCATCAAGTCAGACAAATGCTCGACTACGACGTAATTCAACCATCGACAAGTCTTTGGGCGTCACCTGTTGTCTTGGTTAAGAGGAAAGAGAGTTCACTGTGATTCTGTGTAGACTACCGCAAACTGAACAAGATCACGAAAAAAAGACATATATCCTCTCCGATGAAACCAGCCGGTCTGCTTCAGCCAGTACGACCCCCCTCACGCACCTTTTGCAAAGGTCGGGATGGATTTACTCGGCCCGTTTCCGAAGTCTAGTGCTGAGAACCGCTGGATTGTTGTCGCCACCGACTATTTGACTAGATACTGCGAAACCCAAGCCGTTCAGCGAGCAACTGCTTCCGATGTGGCTAACTTTTTTGTCAAGAACATCGTTCTCCGCCACGGCGCCCCCGCTGTCGTCATCACAGATCGTGGTTCTGCATTTACGGCACAGTTGCTCCGAGATATCCTGCGGCTGAGTGGTACGACACACCGAACAGCCACTGCGTACCACCCGCAGACCAACGGGTTAACCGAACGCCTTAACAAAACGATTGCAGATATGCTCTCGATGTATGTCGCCAAGGATCACAGGAATTGGGACGAAATCCTCCCGTACGTCACATTTGCCTACAACACGGCTCTTCAGGAAACCACCGGCTTTGCTCCTTTTAGTCTGGTTTACGGCCGCGACGTCACCACGATGCTTGACATCATGCTGCAACCAACTCCGCCGGACACGACTATCCCGGATACAGATGTATTTGTCAAGCGTGCCGAAGAAGCCCGGAAGCTTGCGCGCTGACGCACTTTGTCGGGGCAAAATCAAGACGCTCGCCGGTACAACACCCATCACAGAGCTATAGCATACGAACCGGGTGACCTAATGTGGGTTTGGACCCCCATACGTCAGCGAGGGCGCTCAGAGAAATTGCTATGCCGGTACTTTGGACCCTACAGAGTTCGTCATCGCCTCGGTGAAGTTAACTACGAAGCTATCCCAGCAGACACATCGCACCGCTCTCGTAGACTACGCTCCTCGAATGTCGTTCACGTCTCCAGGATGAAGCTGTACCATTCGCGTTGATTGCAAGTCACGAACTTTGTGTTGCGGAGCCTGCCCTCAGGACCATTGCGCATGCAGAATTCCCCCTTTAAATTTTTATTTGTACAGACCTGGTTTTGTTCCTTCTCCTCAATGCTACTATTGCAAACAGGCACAAACCATAGAGCACTTTTTCATAGAATGCCGCCGGTATCAAAATTTAAGGCAAAGATTTCTGACACCACCTTTCCGAAAACATGGGCTTGAGCTTTCTGGAACGGTGTTACTCTCCCTAGGGGCGTCGGCACTAGGTCATTGCAACAGGGACATCTAAGAGGCGCTATTTATTTATATAAAAGAGTCAAAGCGACTGCCATGCTAACATCACAAGTATATACTTATTACTTAATTTCTTTAGTAATTTATACCAGGTATTTCACTCAATTTTTTTTTCACCTTTTAACCTTTTTTTTTTCTTAACTCTTATTTATATATATTTTTTTTTGTTCTGTACCAATCCATAAAATACCGTAAACAAAACTAATCTTTTCACTTATCTAAAACCACTGTCTCTTTTAGGTTTTTTTTTTCCATCTCTCACTCTCTTTCCGAAACCCCACTGCCGCACGATTCATGGCCGATCCCCCGTGGTGGGTTGAGCCATTCTTCTAGGATCCAACCAACCAAACAAACGACCGTTCGCTTCGAGTTCCTGTTCGTCGTTTTCTCTCGCGACAATATGTTGCTAACGAACGCTTTACGTAAGCAGATAAATAGAATATGAAAAAATCATTGCAGTTTTATGTCGTCAGCGAATTGTGTGCGCTGACTCGATAGTTATCGTCTTCACATGATGCTTCTCAATAAATATCGCTACCAGCGTTGTTGCTGCGTTGCAGCTGTCGGGTGATGTGGTATCACGAAAGCTCCAACTACGCTTACGGACAAGGTAAGACTCTGCACCGGTATTTGTGTCATAGTGCAGAGGCTTCTTATTGAAGTTATTGCAATTAGACGGCAACACGCTAGCTCGTCGCTATGTAGAGCAGTGACACCCATCATTTCCAAAAAGTCTCAAGTAAAAAATCACTGATTGCGCAGCCAGGGCTGCCGTTGGTGGCTACTTTGCGCCAAATTGGCTACTTTTCGACCCCGTCTGGCGACAAAAATTTGCAGTTGGCGCCATGGCTATTTCCTGGCTACTTTTAAAGTGCTGATTTGGTGCATTAATTATTAACTTTTTCTCATTTCCGCAGACGAAATAGATTGTTTTTAAGCTTTTCTCTCGCTTCAGCGGATGCGTGTGGTCGTCCTCCACCCACCAGTAGGCTGGTGCGCCTCGAGGCGCCCTTAAAGGGGTATTCACACGAGGGATAAATCCTCGGGGGAGAAGCGAGGATGGCCGATCACGTGACAAAGATGTCACGGATTAGCGAGTAGGCGCGACCTCTCCGCGCCTCCTCGGAGGAGACGGGGACCTTTTCCCCCGACACCCGTCAGAACTCACAGGTTTCTTGGCGTAATCATTGACAGAGACCTCTGCTGGAGCCCGCACGTGACCTACATGAAGCAGCGCCTGACAGCAATTTCCCAGCTGTTCAAGTTCTTGGCAGGAAAGACGTGGGGGGATAACGTCAGTAGACGGAATGCTGGAACTCTACAGAGCGCTGTTTCTCGGTTTTCTGAGATACAGCCTGCCTGTGCTGAGCAATACATGCAAAACAAATATTAGGGTTCTGCAAGCAGTACAAGCGCAAGCACTCAGAGTGTGCCTCGGTTTGCCCAGATGTACGTCAACAGAGGCAACTATTGCGATTGCTCGTGACCATCCAATGCAAACTCACATTACGGTGGAAGTCCTGAGAACGCACGTCAGACATTATGCACGTGCTCCTTGTCATCACCTTGCCACACTGCCTTCAGACAGGCGCCAAGCATCGTTCTCCAAAACTATTGTCAAGTACAACGACAAACTTCCCTCGGGCTTCACCACTGCATCTAAACCATCGATGCCCCCTTGGTGCCTTATTCTACCCACAGTGCATCTCAGTGTGCCAGGAATCCGGAAAAAATCTGAACTGTCGTCGCCTGTGCTGAAGCAACTGTGTCTGCTTCTTTTGCACGAGAGGTATGCGGGAACGGTACATATATATACCGATGGATCCACAAACCTCCAGTTTTCGTCCGGTGCAGTGGTTGTCCCAGCAAGAGCTATTACCATTAGCTTTCGGACTGACCACCATACGACGTCGACAGCTGGGGAACTAGCTGCTCTGCGCTCTGCACTTTGTTTAGTCAATCGGGAACCACCTCAACGATGGTCGATCTTCAGCGACTCCAAGGCAGCCCTACAATCTCTGCTATCAGCACTGCGTCGCGGGCCATACGAACAGCTCGTGTTTGAAATTCGACATCTTCTCCATACATCACATGAGAAAGGGCACCACGTGACGTTTCAGTGGCTTCCAAGTCACTGCGGCGTCACAGGGAATGAACACGCCGATAATGCTGCTCGGATAGCTCTTGAAAGCACACAGGAAGATAACATACCACTTTCAAGGTCTGACGCTGCCAGCATTCTTCGAGGGCTTGCAAAATATATCACGCTCTCTCTATGGTGCCCACCAAGCAGCCAGAATATCAAGAACAACCAGACCAATCGTCAACACCGCCTGTGCTCTTTGATGCACCTCTGTATGCCAACTGGACTCTGCCGAAGAGAGGCCACACTGCTTTATCGTTTATGGTTAGGTGTGGCATTCACTAAATCGTATTCCTTCCGCATTGGAATGGCCGACAACGCTCTCTGCGATGCCTGTCGTTGCGAGGAGACACTACGCCACATCCTGTGTGACTGTCCTGCCTATAATGTTCAGAGACAATCACTGGCATCCGTTCTAGCGCACCTGGACAATGGACAAATATCTGTTCAATATATTCTTGCATGTCGTCGACAGAGGACATCGCAGATGAAGGCGACCAAGGAACTACTGCGGTTTCTGAGAAAAAAAATGCCCCCCACCTCCCCGAAGGGAAATCGTGAGGAAATGCGAATGCATTTCGCGCGCGCTTCACTCCATTTATATATGGTGGTTGTGGTTCGAAGAAGGAAAAGGCGCCTAATTTCTTCAGCCCGGTCGGGAGCACAACGCAGCGCCTGTTTTTTTTTTTTCTTTTTTTTTTTTATCGCGGGAGCTCCGCCGACCTCCCGCGATGCGAGCGCGCTCCTCCTCTCCACTTCTGCCATCGCCTTGAGAAGCGCCCAGCCAGCGAACGGTCGAGAGTGAGGCGCGAGCGGACGGGAGAGTGGGGCGCAGGGAGGAGAGAGCGAACGGCGAGAGAAGAAGCGGTGAAGCACTGCACCTACCCTCTCCTACACTCTATGGGAGAGGGAGTGAGAGCTGAGAGATAACACCTGCCGGCGCGCGGACACCTCCTCAACCTATCCTCCTCCTCCGCGGACAACGCCGGACAACGCCGCCTGACATAGTCCGGCTAAGAAATGCATTCGCATTTAAAACTGACTTGGACAAACGGCTGTGACAGTGATCTCGTGTACCACGCCAGAGTGATGGATTGTGACCGACTGTGTGTATGTGTGTGTTGTGTTATCTTTCTTTCTCCTTCCACTCTTTCATCTCTCTCTTTCAACTTCCCCCCATCCCGTTCCCACGTGTAGGGTAGCAAACCGGTCATCCTGGACTGGTTAACCTCCCCTGCCTTTCCTCTACCATTTCTTCTCTTCTCTCTTCCCCGACAGGTCAAACTATCCCCCGGCGGTGGGGGGATATGGTGGTATTTCGTGCAGGTGTTTGGCCACATTGTTGCACTTGCTCTGAGAGAGAGCGGCGGCGCGCTGGTGGTTTTGTTGTCTGCAGCCGGTGAAACAGGTGGTACAATACACCAGAGTAGTCTGGTAACACTGGTCGCCCCCTCCATTCGCCTCGTTCGTGTGAGCGAGGGACATTTGGGGGGTTTTCTCCTCGCGAGTTCACGTCACTAGGCTCCGCCTTTAGCCCCCGAGGATTTCTCCTCCGTGTGAATACCCCATTACGCGACGCTCAGCGCGTCTCCAAATACGGAGTGGCGAAGTTACGTGCATGGTGACGAACGCGTGGGCAGCTTCCCGCCATCTATTGTGATGCAACGCGTAAGTTTTACGAATAATTTTGATACGCAGTGCGTGTTATCGGGTAAATTTGGAAAAACAGACATCTGCAACAAAATTTAGCTGGCCTGTTCATCTACAACCAGAATTTGGTCTGCAGCTTCTACGAAAATCTGCTTCAACTTACGTGTTCCTACTGGCTTGCTGGCTGGAATATTCTAATATAACTTTGTGTCTGGCAAGAACTCATATTTTCTACATAAGATATAGGCACGCGTAATGAATTTATCATAATTCGTTCATTTCATTTATTTCAAACTTATCGGTGGCTTTCTATGGTCTTACTCATTCCAAATGGTATTATTCGTTGATCAATACTAAAAAATCCGCTCATAATACCACTTCTGTTCCATTTGGCTACAAATTTGGCGATAATAATAAAGGGCATGGCTACTTTGGCTACTTTTGGCTTGAGTTCTGGCTCCTTTTCAACTTCACCCAAAGGCAACCCTGTGCGCAGCTTATAAAGAGCTGTCAAGTGACCATGTTCAATAACTTGTTCCGGAAGGAAACTAATGCACATTGAGCAAGGAAGACAGAGACTTTCGAGATTCAAGTAGATATTTTTTATTATTAATTATTTATTTCAGACAACCAGTATACAAAGTTGCCTAGGGGATCGGCGTAGAGGCAAAGAAAGCCTGACAAAGCGCCAATCCCCCGTGTACACACATGAATAACCAGTTATACATACAATAGAATGAAACATTGCGATTTTTCAGGAATGAAGCCATTAGACACAAGATTATGTACATAATTATAATTAATGCATGAGTAATAAGGAGAACGACTTATATACAATTTTTCCTTACAAATAAACAAAGTTGGTCGCAATTAAGCATTTTCACTAAACACTTTTGTGCATAGGCATTTGCTGCTTCATTTTATAGACCTTTAATAGCAAATATACAAATGTATCGAAGTATCTTAAAAGGGTGGTGCCACCATATTTGTGGCTTGCGCGTTCTCGCTGCAAGCGTTTCTTATAGCTCTAGGAAGCATGATACACGCACCAAGATTCACGTATTCTCGCTAAATAATTTAAAGGGGTGGTGCCATCAGATTTCGAAGCTATAACAAGCCTGTTGTGGGTTTCCTCTGTATGCAAGGACACTCCACACGAAGGGTCGGACGCAGCAAACGTTTAGAATATATTTTAATTCACTTCCAAAGTGTACCTAAATGCTCATTCTCCCGATTGATGCCCATCGCTAGCGCATCAAAACTGACGTAGCTCTATGGGAAGGACAACGAAAGTAGTAGGGACGTCACACCATATCTGTAGTGACATGAGTGTCCTCGGGACCTCCGTTACCTCCACAACGTACGTACCGGCAAAGCATATCGGTTGCTACATCACTTGCCGAGTTTCGATCGCTTCCTGGCTAAGTGCTGCACATCTTCGCGCGAGCCTTGTATGGTCACGTGACCAAGCCTACTAAACTACTACGTCACTGCCCAACTTGGTGCCCCGAAACCGAAACCGAAAGTTGCCCTCATAAATAAGGCGATATTACATTATTTAGCGAGAATACGTGAATTTTGGTGCGTGTATCATGCTTCCTAGAGCTATAAGAAACGCTAGCAGCGAAGAACGCGCATGCCACAAATTTGGTGGCACCACCCTTACCGCGACGCGACCCTTGGTAAGCGAGAAAACACGCGAGAAGAAAATGCAGGTGGAGACACCACCTTGAGATTCCCGCACCAAACACCGTGACGTCATAGATTCTGAAGGCGTCTACTGAGTCCTGCGTAGCTTTTAATCGACAAAAATGAGGTGCATTATCATCTGTAGGTGCCATAGACCTAGCAAACGAAGTTTCAGAAAATTTCAGCGAGCCAATGTCGCGAAAATAAGAGAAATACATTTGGAATTTCTGACGTCACGCGTGCAGATAACGGCGCCAAATTAAAAAATAAAACTTCAACCTTGATTTTCTCCCCCTAATAATGAACTTATGATAGTGAGACATACGGCATTAGAGTTTTCAGAGTGCAGTTTTTCAATCTAAACCAAGTCATTGTTTCACTTTAGTGTAAGTATCGTATCGGATACATTCATTCCGGACATAAGCGGAGAGTACGGGGGGGGGCTGGGGGGGCTCGGGCCCCCTCCGGGCTGCTTCATGGGGGGCGGAGCGCCCCCTTGGCGCTGGCCCACGATATTTTTTAAGAGCTTGGCTTACGCTCTCATCCATTGCCAACGGACTGTTGGTCATCCTGTCTTGCAGCTATTTCACCGGGGACTGCTTATGCCCACCCCTTTTCCTTTCAGGATTTTAAAATTCGGAGAATGGGACAGTGACAAGTAGGTAGTCTGGCACCTTGGTCGCATTGAGAACGAAGTCTCAGGTTGACGAAAATATCGGCATTTGCACGGCTCTTGTGCAAAATAAGTACGACATGTACGCATCAAGAAAATGAGTTTTTTTATGTAGACATTTGTTTATTGTCTTTTAATACTTTTACATATATATATATATATATATATATATATATATATATATATATATATATATATATATATATATATATATATATATATATATATATATATATCGAGATAGAGATGATGTGGAAAAGCAAATTGGTTGCCCCGCCCCCCTCCGGGAATATGAAAACTCTCCGCCTATGATTCCGGAAGTATCTTGTACCTGTATCTCCAATACTTCTCGCCCGAGTATCTTGTATCGTATCGCGATACAATTTCAAAGTATCTTTGCCCAGCCCTGCTCTCTGCGTTCTTTACTTCTACGCTTCTGAACCATGATTCGAAATACCCGCGGTTCCGTGGTTGCGCCTTATCCAGAGACCATTGCGAGTCATAAAAAGTCCTAGACGAAGCCGCATGCTGGTGTCGTGCGATTTTTGATTGCCGGTACCTGTTTGGCGAACGAATGTGCCAACCCTAGACGCTTTGCTGTGGTGTTCGGTAGTAGTGAATCACTTTTAACAAAACATCGTTGACGATTTGTTAAGGAGAAGCCGCCGAGTAGTGAACACGGTATGGCAACCGATTCAAGGGCCGCCTTCAAGCCGGTAACACACGTGCTTTTTGACATGGATGGTCTGCTTCTGGGTAAAGATCCAGTACATTTATCTTGCTTCCTAGCGATACCTTTGAAACATTAGTTACAGTTGTGCCGAAATTTTAAGCGCCGAGGGCCACCGTAATAACAGATGCACCTTCGCTGTGGTGCATTATATGATCGTACTTAGCGCCCGATGTTTGGATTCGGGGTGTGTGCAGTTATTTGTAAGTGTGCATTATAGAATGAAATAGCCGCTTTTCGTAAATGCGGATGTCTTTCCGAATAGTTTACGATTTCTCCGTGCTTCAGCTGCTCCAAAACATACTCAAAATTGGTATAAAAGTGCGACAAATTCTATCTACGCGGGCGTAGGCGTAGGTGCGAATAATCAAAGCTTACGCAGCGCGACAAGCTGTGTGATTCGAGCAGCCCATGATTTATGATCATTTGTAAACCCTGAAATGTTATGTGCATGCCGAGAGTCTGTTTACTTGTTCCTGATGAGTCGTGCGTTTAATGTTAATGTTACGAATGCTAAAGTGTGAACATCGTTCCGAAGTGATTTTACAAACGACCGTTCACGATTTGGAATCTATTCGATTAAGTTCGCTTCCAGCACTATTCGCACGCTGCTACTTGCAAGTTTTGACAGCACCAAACGGTGCCTGTGTTTAAGTGTGCGAACTTTGAGTTATTGTGATGTAGTCACTTCTCTGCACACTCGTGAATACCCCATCCTCTACTCCCAGTCAGATTGCTGAAAGTCATTCAGGTGTCTGCAGTTTCACACTCTAAAGTTCCAATGTGGTCATCAGGAACGTTTCCTTTTACCAGCTCCTCTTTTATGTATATATATCTCTAAATTAGCAACCATACTGCTACACTCACATTGATCTGTTCTAGTTATTTGACGTTCTTTAACAGTTACAACTGGTTATAAACAGAAAACCATAGCCACTGATAAATCAGTGGTTGTGCCTGTTGGCCTCCACATTTTGTATCAGTTTTCATCATGAGTCCCACTTAAGTCTGGGTATCTGTCAATTCTGGTTTTTTGACAGTGCAAAGTGTGAGCAGACATGGCAGTAGGGATCTTGATCGCGTGGCGCTCAGTGACGTGACCAAAACGAGAAAGAAGGCTGCATGCAGTCACTGATAACGACTAAATGCAGTAGGGTTCTGAGAACATAGACAGTACACCAGAAATACACTCAATGGATCTTTCACCAGACGTGGTCAGCTTAGTGGCTATGCTGCTGCTGTACTAAGCTGTAGGTTTTCAGGTCCAGACAATAAATGTTCACTTTATGTATGTTCTTATAAGTTCCCTCTAGTGTATGGGGCTATGGCTGACCAGCTGAGCATTTACAATGGAGACAAAAGCAGAGTCATACGTAACGCATTACAAGTAATTGATTACTTGTATTCAGTTATATTTTCTTTTAAATTTTTAATATAATCGATTACTTTTTGAAGCTGTAACGTTCCGGTTAATTCGATTACATTTTCTCGTAATTGATTACCGGTAATCAGTTAGTTTTTTACCCAAAATCAAGTTTTAAACAGCCTTCTACGGCAGTTGTCGTCCTGAAAAACATGCGACTGCCCTGTAGGGACCCCACCCCCGTCCTTTCAGACGGGGTCCCTATGGAGCATATTTTCTCGTTTCTCTGGCCTTACCTGCAACGCCTTACCCGAACTACAGCGAAGCACGACACTTCATAGAGGACATGGACACTAGCATCGAAGCACTGCGCAAATACGAGCTGGTGCACAAGGTGTTCCTACATTATAACACTACCCTTCCCTCCAGCGCGTGCATTGAGAGAGTGTTTCGTGTGGCAGCTAACCTACAGTATAAGCTGACGTCACAGCTTTGGCACTGCATCCTTGAGGGGTGACGCTTAATTATTAACAACAGCCCAGAGGGGATTATGGTGGCACTCGGGGGAGCCTTTGTCAAATAAGTGCATACGAACTCTCTATTTTCTTCTATCATTCCAAAGTCCGTCCCTCCTACACTGCTCGGTGCCTCCCAGAGAACAGGTGCGCACTGGCAGGAGCCTAGTGGCTGGAGGGCACAGCAAACCCAGTGGCACCTTTTGCATCCTCTAACCTAACCTTGTCCACTATATGGCCCCCTTCAACAACACACTCTTCTGTGGAGAAGTGATGTGCTTGCTGAAGTTCAGCCGGTCTCTCTCTGGGGTCTCACCGGCGACGGGCTTCTGCACTGAGAGACTCTCAGCCGGGTGCCATGGCTGGCCCGGACAGGCACTGCGTCTGTGCTTCCAGCCAGTGCCACCCTTGGCTTTGTGCAATCACTTGCAGTGCCACTTTCTGGGCCAGCCAACATCCCTTGCAATGTGTCGTGCAATGTTATTTGTTTATTTATTTGCAGTTGAACTCCTTTATAAAATACATGCACCGGGGAGCAATTCTTGTCTTTCATTTGAGGTGTCTTTATAAGCAGGGTAACACGTGCGCATTTTCTTATCAAGAACAATTTCAATTTAGACACACTGGTGACCCTTATACCCATTTGTCTCTTACATCAGTGTCTCTTACAAAGGGGTTCGCCTTGAATACTGCGGATATGTAGTACAGGCAGGGTGGGCAACAAATGATACATACAGTGAATAGGTTCGGAAAAAAAAGATAAAAACAATATTATTACCAGAGTTGGAAATAATGCGTTAAAAGTAATTGATTACTTTTAATCAGTTATATTTTCTTGTTCTTTTGTAATATAATCAATTACTTTTTCAAAACTGTGGTGGTCTGGGTAATTCAATAACATTTTCTCGTAATTAACCCTTTCAGACGCCACCTATGAATAACTGACTGTAAATGTGTCATATCAGTGCAACGTTATTTCAAGGCACTCAGTAGTCTATTGTAACAAAAGTAATGCCATAATATGTGAATTTATGTTCATTATAGTATGTAATCGTAATTAAGTTGTAATTAAATATCTACTTATCCTGAAGTCATTGATGCTCTGTTTTGGCATAAATAGAATGAAATCTCATGCTAGAAATATAGTGCAAGTTTATTTTTGGCTATGTGCATTTTTAGCAAAGAAGAGTTTGAGCAAAGAAAAGGCTCGCTGGAAGCGGCACGTCGAACGACCCGTCGAACGTGGTGGTGCCTTCAGAAAATGGATCATATACAACAGTACACTACAAAATGAAGTTAAACGAAGACAAATTTATTTTGCAGGAGGTTCAATTATTCCAAAGCTTGATACATCTCACTTACTCTTAGCCCCTAATTGATACAAATAGCAAAAACCAGCGGTGTACACAATTGTGTACATAGCGTGTCAAAGGGTTAATCAGCTCTAGGTTACTTATTTTTTACCCAAAATCAAGTTTTAAACAGTCTTCTATAGCAGTTGTCGTCCCGAAAAACATGCGACTGCCCTGTAGGGACCCCACATCCTTTGAGACGGGGGTCCCTATGAAGCATATTTTTTCGTTTCCTTGGCTTTACCTGCAACGCCTTACCCGAGCAACAGCGAAGCACGATACTTCATAGAGGACATGGACACTAGCATCAAAGCACTGCGCAAATACGAGCTGGCGCACAAGGTGTTCCTACATTATAACACCGCCCTTCCCTCCAGCGCATGCATTGAGAGAGTGCTCCGTGTAGCAGCTAACCTCTTAATGAGGAAACGTGGAAGAATCAGCGATGACAACTTTGAAAAACAACCCCTATTCAAAGTTAACAACAACATGTAACACTATATCACAAAAACCACAACCACAGTTAGCCTCCCAGCCTTCTCTCTACGATGAAAGGCACAGTAGTTAGTTGTAGTTTGGGTAAACTTGTGTTATTGTGTTGTGGCAATAAAGTTTTGAAGGAAAGTAATGCAAAGTAATCGATCACATTTCTGTAATTGCACAGTTACTTTTCTGGGGCTGTAATTCATCATTGTAATGAATTACATTTTAAGGAAAATAATTGTAATCGTAATCGGTTGCTTATTTTCTATAATGTGTACAAGTCTGTGCGAAAGTCACTGGTACATTTGCATAACCTGTAAATCCACCATCGTCACTCAGCTGCTATGGTACTTCACTGCTCAGAATGATGGTTTGGGTTAGATCCCCAGCCTGCATTTCGGTAGAGGCAAAATACAGAAACACTAGCATAGATTACAAGTGCTCATGAAAGAACACGGGGTGGTAAAATTTAATCCACCATCGTACTCTGGCAAGCTTTATAACCATACTTTGCCTTTGGCACGTAAAACCCAGGAATTTTCTTACAACCTGCAAGGCTGTTGATAAATCAGTTTAAAGTAGTCCACCATCAAGTTTCTGTAGATGCTTTTTCCGATTAATTAATTCTCTTAAAAAAATTCAGCAGGGTTTCTTCTGTCAAATAAATTTTGTGTACTAAAACGTGCTACAAATTTTATGGGAAACAAACTGGCTCTTTTGGGGCCTTTTTCATTTGGAACAACATAATCTCGGTAAGAAATTTTGCCGTTGGGCCATTTCAGACAGTCTTTCAAAACGCACTTTCTTTTATCAGTGTAATTAACATAATTATCGGCTTTCCGAAGTGTCCGTGTTGTAGTTGGTGTTCTTTCCTTGTTCTTTTCAGCCACTTAGACTATTTTGCGATGTCATTTCATTCCTGTGCTTTCTGGAAACTCATTTCATCCAGTTCTGACAGTAAAGCCTTCCACAGACTTTACATTCGGGCTTCCATCTGAAGACATCTTGCCTTGATATAGGTGTTGTAATTGCATGTATTTATGTCAACCAACTTGATTGATTGATTGGTTGACCGACTGATTGATTGATTCAAGGTTCACTGGCAGGACCAGGACATCCTATCATACCATACTTCAATAACTTCTCTGTTGTTATGTTTACCCAGTATATGCGTAAGCTACAATTCCATATTAGTAATTGGATGGATAGGTAGATTAGTTTGTATTGAATTATTGTGATGAATTTTTAGCACAGCAACAAGAGCAGAAGAAGGTATCACGAAGAAGTTGCTCGTGTTATGTAATGTTCGGTTTGTCTCCTGGTTTTCCTGCAATCTAATAATAATAATTACTCGGGTTTAACATCCCAAAACCACCACATGGTCATGAGAGACACCTTCTTGCAATCTAAATTCCCCACAAAAATTGGTACTAGTCTGGCAGAGTCAGTAATTCAAACTCAGAAGAGACACAAAATTTTGTTTTAATCATCAGATGCTAGAATAATTATGTCTCTGTGCAACAGAACAGGAAAAGCAGTTGGCCAGTCATCACACGTATTACCGCATCACACGTAATTTTTTTTTTCTTCCTTTTTGTGTTCATGGCTTCTGATGCTTCAGAAGTGCAGGCAGGCTTTATTTGAAATATATGAGCGCACTTGTTCAGTTAGAAAACACATTAATACTTCTGGAACAGACAAGCAAAAAGTATTAACAGAATGAACTGAACCGTGCAGTTTGTATTAAAGGGACTCGAAAGAAAGAGAAAATCAATTTTTCTCATATTAGCTAATTATTCTTTCAGAATACCTAAATCACCCTTCTTACCTTGAGGAAATCAGTTGTAAGTGTGAAAACGCGCAAAAAGAAAATGCGGGTGACGACGACATCTTAAAGTTCCTGCACCAATTGCCATGATGTCATAGATTTTGGCGGCGTCTGCCAGGTCCCTTATGTAGTTCCTCATTGGTAAAAGTGAAATACATCGTCTTCTGAAAGGATGTACGTTCCATATGTAGTTCCTCATTGGTAAAAGTGAAATACGTTGTCTTCTGAGAGGACCAGAGACAACATACCAAGTTTCAAGAAAATTCGTTTTGTCAATGTCGCCAAAATACGAAAAGTACACTTTGAAATCCGTACTGTCATGCGTGAAGATTTGACTGCAAGATTTAAAAATGACTTTAACCTTGGCTTTTTCCTCTATTAGTAAAGCTATGATGGTGAAGCTAATGCCATTGGAGTTTTCAGAGTGAAATGTATCAATCTAAACTGATTCATTCTTTCACCTTAGTGTCTCTTTAAAGGGGCCCGCAACACTTTCTCAGCATGGTCAGAAAATGCTGCGAACGGTAGTCAAGGCTCCTGAGAACACGCGAGCCAAACATTATATAGCACAGTAGTGCAGCAGGTGCCCTGGAATTCACAATTCTTATAGTCAGCTAGAAGTCATTCCTTCTTCTTTCTACAAATGATGCCATGTAACCAAAATCATGACCATTGGCTCAGTTACCATCATAGGATGGCAAAACTTGTGGAGCTCACTCAGACTCACTCATGAAATATGTTTTGCGCTTGGGCTCACTCGGACTCAGACTCACCAAAATTTTCCTGAGCCAGACTTGCTCAGACTCACACTCACGAAAATTTTCTTCAACTGAACTCACTCGAACTCAAACCTCAAACTCACCAAAATATTATTCACCGGGACTCGCTCAGACTCAAATTCACGGCCCGATCTGAGTCTGAGTGAGTCGACTCATGAGTGACTTTGCCGACCTATGGTTACCATGGCCGCTGCAAGAGGCTACCACGTGCCTGTGCGCATGCTTATGATCACACTGAAAGTAAGCTGCACGTTTGAAAGAAAAAAAAGGAAAAAGTATTCGAGGTCTTCATGTGCGCATAATGTAACTTCTTCCCCCCGTGCCATCCCTCTCTGCTTAGCTTCCAACGTGCTTGTCGGGAGAAGAGAGAAGAGAAAGCAATTACAGCGTGTGACAAACCTCTGTAACTCCACTTTCGTACTTGACGTATTCCAGAAAATTTTTGCGGGGGTCGATTTATGAGGCAATAAGCTCCTTTAATGGAGCCATTCGATGTTTACTTGGAAAAGTGTTGCCGGGTCTCTTTAAGCAGCTTTTACCTACATTAGAAACAAAGCCGGCCAACGTAGATTTTTTTTTTATTGAACCGAAATTGAGAGTCTTCTGCATTGTTGCTGCTGAATTCACTTCTCGTTCTTTGTTTTTTCTTTTTCCAGACACAGAATCGTTGTACACAGAGGCAACGCAGCGGGTGACGCAGCGCTACGGCAAGGACTACACATGGGAGGTCAAGTCGGCAGTGATGGGCACGGCCGGGTCCGAGTCGACACGCATCATCATCGACAGGCTGCAGCTGCCCCTCACCGTGGAGGAGCTCGAGGCCGAACTGCACCAGATGCACCGGGAACTGTTCCCCACGGCCCAACTCATGCCTGGTGAGGCGCAAGCTCTCAAGACCATTCATCACATATAGGGGGCCCTTTCACAGTTGTGGGCAGGGCTCTTGATTGGGGGAGGGGGGCACAGTTTCATCGCTCCCCCACTCTTTTTCACCTCCTTCCACTGAGGCCTTCATGACCAGAACACAGTGCAAAGAAGAGGTATTGACCCTATGAGTGTCAAATTTTTCTGAGAAAAACTTTCGCAGATGGTCAAATTACTTTATTGCGGTTGCGGTTTTTGAATGTATGAAATGTGTGAAGTCGAAAAAAAAATTGTAAAAACATGAGGAACATTTTTTTGATGTCAGTATTGCTCAGAACTTCAGCATGTTCATTAGTATTTCAGAGCGTGGTACTCGTTGGAACGCGGGTCTACGCACAGCGCCTTATCGCTGTCCGCACACACAACACGCATCTCCGTTCTCTTCTTGGAGCTACGTGCTGGCAAACACACGGCATCTCCTCTGCGTGGGGCTGCCTTAGGCGGAGTAAGCTCTATAATGAAGGAGAACGAGAATAACTCATCAGTGTCGGTAATAAACAAGCTAGGAGCAGCGCCAGTAAAGATGAAAATCAACTTACACTGCCCCTGCAGTGGAGTGCTGAGAAAGATAAAAGTTTCGCTCTCTTTTGTTGCAATTACACGGCAAAACTAAAACCAGGAAAGGGCGTTGCCTATCGGCATCACCACAGACCACACGACGCACTGACGCTAGAAATCAGTTCTGTTTATCTCTGCAAGAAGGTAGCGCAATCATTTCTAACACTTCTAAGTCCTAGAAGTCGGCAGCACCTCCCAGTGCGCATGCATTGTCATTACAGCACGAAATTTCAAGTGGAGGGTTGAAAACGTACCCGTTCGGCAAAGACACCGCAGGACCGAACACTGCTGTCATACATGTATGGCAAAAACATTGAAAGAGTTAAGGCAAAGGGGCTGACGTGCCTGTGATCACGCCTACAGTCCCTGCTACACTCCTTGAAAATAAGTAAAAAAGAAAAAAAACCTGTGTAGCGATTGCTTTAGTTAGAAATTTCGCGCTAAACGCAGCTACACTACCGTCATACCTTAGGAAGTGCGTCTCACGGGCACCC
This sequence comes from Rhipicephalus appendiculatus, assembly GCA_030522465.1. Classification (NCBI taxonomy): domain Eukaryota; kingdom Metazoa; phylum Arthropoda; class Arachnida; order Ixodida; family Ixodidae; genus Rhipicephalus; species Rhipicephalus appendiculatus. The sequence goes on from JALIZH010014500.1 coordinate 37,063, forward strand.
AGCAATTCATGTTTGTCGAGTTCTCACTGCTCCGCCGTCCATCAAACCGCCGATGGTGTCAGTGTTTGAGGTAATCACGTATTGTTTCCCTGGTGCCACTAGTATCTCTCTCGGGAGATTAGCAAACTTGGTATTCAGCATGTGCACTACCTTTTGCTGTGCTTTATCGACTTCCTGCTTGTTATGGCAGTTAAGATATGTGTCGTCTGCAGTGAATTCCATCGGGTTGTTTCCCCTTTCAGATGCACCATTGGTGGTTGGAGGAATCACACGCTTGGCGAAGCTGCGACGCCCTCTCTTGGGTGGCGCAGGTTTCAGCCGCATGTCTTCGAAGCGTATTTAGGGATACAAGTTAATTATTGCGATTAAAACTCTTGGTTATTTCTGTTAATTAAATTATTCTAGACCTAATTCGTTTATTAGTAACCCGGTTTTTAGCATTGCTAACCTTGTTTTAGGCCTATACAAAAAAAACAAACTCTCCATCCACTTTTCTTAATCCAAGTTTTTAATGTTGAAATTAAAAACTGGCCTAACATTTCGAGACCCGTTCAGTCTCTTAATCGGGGGGTGACTGTCAGGCCAGCTCCGAAGCTAGCGACTTTTTCTAGTGATTGACCCCCCTCTCCACCGTCGTCCCTCCCACCGTTCTTGTTGCGATGTTGTTTTCTCCATTGGTGCCCATGTACATACACATTCGGCAGGGTCCCAGTTGAGCGGTTGATATTTCCAGGTGTTGTTTGGATATGCCATGACTCTAAGAACTGCCTTTTGGTGCGGCTACCTTCCGTGTCGATGACCCGGGCATCGTCAAAGTTGATGTGACCTATGGGGAAGGCGTTTTACGCTCAGGACGGATCATCAGGCAGTCCAACGACTGCCTGCTAGCGGCAGGTAGCTCAGGCAGACGCTCTCCGTATCTCTGGATCTGTCGGCCAGGCTAATGTACTAGAACTACATTCAGTACTGCAAAGGGCCCGAGAACCGTGTAGCTGATGCACTGTAGAGACTCCCATTACAAAATGATAGTTCCACTGTTCAGGAAGAGGAGATTGTCTCCCTTGTAACTACTGTAGTCGACAAGCAGACTGTTCAGGCAGCTACTGCTTCTGATGAAACATTGCAACAGGTCATCAACTTCGTAACTCGGGGATTGCCCCAGAAAAAAACTCTAGACACAGCACTGATGTCCTACTTCCACGTACAGGAAGAGCTTTCTTTTGTTGACGGACTCCTGATGTGGGGCGAACGTGTAGTCATTCCAAATGTGCTAATACAGACTTTCTTGCAGTTAGCCCATGAGTCGCATCAGGGTATTGTTTGCACTAAGCAGCTACTACGTGAGCGCTATTGGTGGCCTCACATGGATAGGTGTGTGGAAGAGTTCGTAAGGCAATGTCACATCTGTCAGCCCGCTGATAAGTCAGCTAAAACTGCAGTATCCCCATTTCAGCCAGTACAGTGGCCTGAACAGCCATGGCAGCAGTTAGGTATGGACATTATAGGTCCTCTGCGCACAGCTCCCAATCCTACATATGCCATTACATTGATGGACTAGTATTATTCTAAATGGCCTGAAGTCCTTTTTACCAATTCAGTCACGACGCAAGACGTCATCAAGTTACTCAATGCTGCTTTCAGCCATGAAGGTTTGCCAGAAACCTCAGTTACAGATAATAGACCCCCAGCTTACGTCCAGAGAATTTCAGGAGTTCTTAAAGGAAAGAGGTATTGTTCATCACTTGTCTTCCAACTATTACCTGCAGGCAAACGGGCTAACAGAAAGATTTAACCGTGTTCTCAAGGAACACATTCAGGTAGCTAAGCTGCAAAGGAAGGATGTCTTTCAGAGCACTACAGAGTTCTTAGGATCTTATAGGATCACTCCTCATTCCACTACTGGTTGTTCACCAGCTGTTCTGCTTCACGGTCGCCAACCGCGATCACCTTTAGACATCAGCAAGCACAAGCTTCCAGTTTTGCCTCATACCTCTCCTTCAGCACTTCGTGAAAAGGTTCAGCAAAAGCAACAGAATACTAAGTCCCATGTAGATGTGCACAAAGGCGCCAAACAATCTCATTAAAGTAGACGATAAGGTAAAGCTTAGGCTACATACAAAAGGTCCATTCAGGTTCAGCAAACCCTTTACAGTCCTACAAGTCAATCCTTCCACATTCCTCCTCAGCGACGGCAAGAAGTGGAATGCTTCAAAGTTAACGCTCGTTCCATGTGTAACTGCAGCATCTCTTCCATTAATGCCTTATTTTGAGCCCATCACTGATGCAGATTTCCTCATTTGTTACGATTGCTTGGGTAATCTCCCCTCTACTTTCACTACAGAGGTGTTCCCTCAGCAGTCCATTCCTAGTGCCCCGACTGTCTAGTGCAGCCCTGCGCCTGTTACTGTCCAATGCGACTCTGCACCAGCTGATGTACAGCCTCAATTCCCTGCGACCCAGGATCATCCATTGGGACTTCAGGAGGAAAATCCTGGGTATTCATCCTCACCTACAGTACCGTATTTACACGAATATAGGTCGACCCATTTTTTTCAAATTTGACAATCCAATGTGGGGGGTCGACTTAGAATCGAAACCAAAACTAGAGCTTTTTTTTTTTTTTTTTTTTTTTTTCTTGCGGAGCGATTTTTGGGGGTCGACCTATATTGGAGTCGACTTACATTCGTGTAAATACGGTAACTGCACTAAATTCCAACGCGTGGAAGGGAAGAGATATGGGAATGGGTCTTCAGAGTCGGCTCACAAAAGCCGCAATCCGCCAAGTTCTTCTGGGAGAAAGGGGACAGGTCTTGAAGTCGGCTCCCGATAGCCGCAACACTCAAAGCCATCCTGCAGGGCCTGGGTCACGCCGCCCACAGCAGACGTGTAAGCCCCCCAGCCCACTTGAAGGACTACGTTACAGACTGATGTAGTCCGCGTCTTCCGGGGCTGTACTTCCTTAGAGGCACGCAGTATAGCTGCAGAGGGCAAGTGTGCGTGTTTTTTCAGTGAACAGTCTAGCTGACCTGTGAGTGTGCCAGCGAACTGAACTGTCGGTGTTTTCAAGTGTCATTTTCAAGTGTCATTTCTTCATGTTATGTATAATTCCTATGTATTAATTCCTTGCCAATGGGGAGGCAGAAAACATTGTCGTGATAAGTTGCTTATGCAGAGCTCTTGGGTTTTTTTTTTCTTCTGTGTTCAGTGCTTTTAGAATGTTGGGCGTTACTGCCTGGTCACTGAAAGATGTTCCTGTCTGCTCAAATGTATATTGGCATAGGTCCGGCAGTGACTGCCGATAGCGGAAAAAAAAATAAGTACTAAATAGAATAGGAAATAATAATACTCAGTTCGAACTTGCGAGGCACCGTAATGTCCAGTCACTATGCAGTATCCCACATTGGGATAAGGTTGTGATAGAAGCTCGCATGTCCTTTTTCTTTCTTTTTTTTTTTCTTGAGTGTTGCAGATGTGCAGCATATTAACTGTAAGGTTATTCCCCCAGAGGCGTGACTAGACTGTTACTCTTATCCCATATAAATTCAGGCTGGGCTGTCTTCTGCCTTAGTCGTGGTCTACTGAATGTATAATTATTACAGGCTTATTCCCAATTTATAATGATGCAATTTCCCCCCAAAGGGAGACGATGTTGTGTCGTGCGACCCCTGGTGTCGGGTAAACACACCAGCGGGGTAAAGCTTCTCATACATGCCCTGGGTGCAGCTGGGCTTCCGCCCTGACTGTGTTCCGCAACCAACTCGGCACGGACTTTCTGGTCATGTGACTCGTACCTCGCTGAGCCAATGGCCTTCCTTCCCCCTCTTTAAAACTGGCTGCAACAAACATGGGAGACCACTCTCCCGTCAGTCTTGCCTCAAGTCGTCTCTGCGTCATACTTCACGCGTCCTCCCCTCCGTCGGCCCGCCGTCGGCCCCGCCGTGGGTCACGCGGCGTCCCTGCCCTACACAACACCCCCCAGGAAGCTCAAAGCGATCATGAAAAAGTGCACTACTTGATCATTAAAGCTGCAATCTGTATAAATGTCCTTTCAGGCGCTGAGCGGCTTGTGAGTCACCTCCAGCGAAGTGGGGTGCCAATTGCCGTGGCAACTAGCTCGAAGCGAGACTCCTTCGAGCTCAAGACAGGCGAGCCGTCACAAGGAGCTGCTTGCGAAGTTCCACCACATAGTGTGCGGTGGGGACGACGGAGGTGCCGCGGGGCAAGCCGCACCCAGACATCTTCCTCGTGACCGCCGGAAAGTTTGAGAATGCACCTCCACCTGAAAAGGTACGCTCCATTCACCGTAGCCTGTGCCGCATGGCGAAGCTTGTAGCGCACTAAGAAGGACACGATTCGTGAAAGTGAAGACAAGACTGTGTTTTTTAGTGCGCTAAAGTTTAGCCATAAATCACCAACAACCAGCCCATTCTTGCATCCTTTCAAGCCTGTGCTGGTTGCGTCGTCATCAGCCTCATCATTGACCAGGTTGTCAGCCACAGAGTGGCTTTCTGTTCTCTGCAACCCCACACTGTGTTGTTTCATTGTTCTTGTCTCGTCATAACTTAGAACTAAGCATGCGCAAATATTAGAGCACGTTGAATATTTGAATTAATGTTACAGTATTTGAATTTGCCTCGACACGAATTTAGATTACCAGCTCTAAATTTCGAAGTACTATTCGAAATGAACGAATAGACATACATAAACCGCATGTAAAGTTGGGTTTCACTGCAGTGGAAGGGTGCTATACCGTGAATATACACGTATCCAGGAGAATCCACACTGCTGTGAAGCCCCACTTTTTAGGTTAAATGAACATATTACCCTCACATTGATAAAGCATTTTTTTAAGTTTAAAAGCTTGTTATACGGCTTATATGCTCTAAGTATATTAAATTTTGAAACGTAACATATTTTATAGGTCATCACTTAGATTCTACCGAAAGTCAAATCCTGCTGCTATTCAAAGTTGCTTCCATTTTCCTTTGAACCAAAAAGAATGACATTTGCGCATACCTTGTTTCATTTTTTTTTTAAATATTGTGCAGGTTAGTTGGGTCATGACAAATATGCTAATTTTTCTTTAAAATATGTGATATATACTATTTGAATTCAATTCAAAATTATTTGACCAAATCACTATTCGTTTCGAACATCAAATTTACTATTCACACATGCCTACTTAAAACGGTTAACCCTTTGAGGGATAATGGGACGAATGTGTCCCACTTTTCTTTCTTCGGTAAACGATTTCTCCTAAACTGCCATCAGCTCTATGCTTTTCTGCTGCAGTGTATCAGAAACATTCAGTAAACCAAAAAAACGTATTTCACACGTTTGCGATGCATGGTATCAGTGATACGTTGAGTTTGAATTCATTTTGTTCTGTAGAATTTCTTTTTAAAACTGGCCTCCCATTGCATGTACGATAGCTAAAGTTCTAGATTTATGGTATTTTTCTCCTGTAGCTTAGCCTAGCTACATAACACGCATACATAACTGCTTTTTGAAATTTAGTGGGCATTACTGCGTCACAAAGCAGCACTTTATTACAGAGAAGGCCCTCAAATTCTTTTCTATCCTTTTTACCACAATGGAGCAGTGGCAATGAGTCCAAAAGCTGTGGCTAAGACATTTCTGAAATTGAGGGCGAAAGAAAAACAATGTCAGGATTGATGCTCTAGATCAGGGGTCTCAAACACGCGGCGCGGCCCGCGAACCTCTCGCGTGCGGCCCGCGCATCATATGTTCGTCCCATATATTTTTTTTATTTTCATAACAGGTATGTTCATGAGTTATACAGGCATGAATGGTCTAAAGCATCGTTTTCGTGAGGCAACCAAGGTGGTCACCATGTGTTCAAACGTAACCGCGTGAAACAAAAAAAAAAAAAAAAAACAAAAAAAAAAAAAAAAATGGCTGCAGATCCACGAAGTGAATGCTGATGATGGGGCGAAGCAGTGTGCATCGGATCATGAATCGCGGCCTTCTATTTTGTCCTGGTTACCAGCCTTTTATTTTGTTCTTGTTAACCTTTTGTTGTTTCATATGCTTTGATTGATGGGTGGTTAAATGTCGGTGTTTCTACGGTGTTGTGGCCTTTTATTTGGTTTGTTTTTTAAAACCATACGCGCGCTATGTACGCTCTGTAGACCAACGTTTATAGAACCTGTTCAGTTTGAAAACTCGGCGGTGTTGCGCGGCGTCGCCGCAGCGGTGGCTGGAAGTGGCGCTGTTGTCGCAACAGGCTTCAGCCAGTCCAGCAACGTGCGCCGGATCGAGTGTGTGTTTGGCTGCGGTTGCGCTGTATCCGCGTGTTGTAGTACGCTCACTGAAGAGATTTTGCGTGCTGTTGTGCTCGATGTAGCGTGGATGTTCGTTCGTCTGCAATGCCCACTTGTTGTGTGTCTGGATGCACAAGCGGCTATAGGACTTCCGAGAAACTTCTGGGCTCCACGTGATTCGGCTCTCTGTGCAGCGTAAGATCGCGCTATTCCCTGCTTTGACGAAGGACTGTCGGACAAATGGCGAGTTTGCGATGTGCATTCTCATGCGGAGGACATCTTGAAAACGTAAAGGCACGTTGTCGACGGGAAAAAGTCGAATACACTTGCGATAATGAAGTGGAGTCTTCTGCAGGGAAGTGTGCCGAAAGTTCTTCCTATATCCTCCCGTCGTATCATGCGAAGCCGCAAAAAAAAAAAAAAAAAAAAAAAAGCTTCCAGATCGAGGGAGAACGGTAAAAAAAAAAATGTTAGAAGCGTGTTAAAACACCCTGCGAGTCTGAAAACTGTGCGGATAACCCTGAATTCACTTCGGCAGCCTGTGCGCTCCGTTTGAGTGGTAGTGAAAGTGTTCGTATGCCGTCTGCGCGTTGGCGCAGCATTGACAGGTATAATGAAAACGGTAGTTTTGTGGCCTTTTAAGCTATAAACGGTCATGAGCGCACACTAGTCATTGAAAAATGCGTCATCGTCGCTGCAGATATGTCAGTGAGCGTTAGCGTGCATGGGCATGTTGCAAAGACATTTAGATATCGCACTATCACAACGCTTTCATACCTGACAGAACTGCTCGCGCGTGTTGCCGCACTGAATGTGTGCCCAGGCTTCGTAAGAGTATGCGCAAGGCGCTACTATATGAAGAAAGAAGCAGCTGCTGTGAAGTATTAACCTAGAGTATCAGCTTCATACTCTGTTCGAAGCTGAACCTCTCGAGCTCTAATGGCTCCTTTCCGCAACTTGCGCAGATGAGCCAGTGAAAAATTCGGTCCCGACTGGTTTTGATCGCTATCGAAGTGTGTCGTGACACATGCATAACTTAGTCATGCGCTTGTGAAGGTCGATTTCTGCAAATGCGCTGTGCCGCTTAGCCGATCTGCATGACAATTTTAAGCGATGTTTCCTAATCTTCCTGACGTTTCTTGGGCACTTAAAAGAAACGATAATGGGTTATGCGAAGGATGTGAGCACAACCTACTGCACAACTCGCGCGGCTCCGATGAAATTCTGTAGTTACGTATTTTGACAGGACCTACCAGAACCTTTCAAGTCTTCCCCTTTAGCTGAAAAACATTGTCAAAGCTGCTCGCTTTGTCAGTGAAAAGTAGATTTAGACAATGAGCAACACTAATGCCTGTCGCGCTGAAGCTGATGAAAGCCGCAGCGTCCGCCGAGCACTGGGTGCCTGCGATATATAGTTCGCGCAACACAGAACACTATCTAACGCGCTTTCAAACATTCTTGCTAATGGGTTAAACCTTCACAATTACCTAAAGATAAAAACTAATCGTTCTCGTCGTTGCGTTTTCAAGCAACTCAATATTTGCGCGGATAGCAGCTGCATGCGCGACGCTCGCTCGCGCTTCGTCGTCTGCTAAGTAGAGCCTGTTGCGGCGGTAGCGCCACCTGGACCGGAAGCCGGTTTTGCGCCGCTTTCAGAGTATGGCGGAGGCGGAGAGTTTGGCAACTGAACAGGTTCTATAAACGTTGCTGTAGACAGTATTGCACACAGATGGTTCGCACCTGCGCTTCGGCTAGGGACAACGGCCCAACATCGTGAGTGCCTAAGGAGCTTCACCCCTAAAAGAGTATTTCAGTATCTGCGTCCAGATTTTACTCATTTTGTAGATGGTATTGACATATTGTTGGATGGAATCCCGGCCCCAATTCTTCAGAAATAATTCGTATATGAGATAAGGGAAAGCTTTTCTTTTCAATGGTAGTGTTTGCTGACAATGTGTACGAACTACCCCCCCCCCCCGCTCTTACGTTTTTCTGTGACCCGGCCCTTGCGGGACTAAATTCTGCAACTGCAGCCCGCTGCCTGAGATGAGTTTGAGACCCCTGCTCTAGATAGTCAAAAAGTGAAAGAGAACATGAATATACAAGATTTATGAGAAAAGCTAACGTTTCAGGCCTAGATAGACTTCAGGAATCTGATGCAGAAGTCGTAAACGCACTTACAGGATTCAATGAATTCGGGTGACATCACGCCAATGTGGCTTGCCATGATTCATAACTATAATTTTATATATGGGCGGAAATTCAGGCAAAACTGAGGTATTCGACCTTATCTACACCAACCGAAGAGACAGACAGAAGCTAAAATATTTGGCGTATGCGTAGACCTCAGACAAAGCGACTGGGCTGAACACAACAGGCAGAGGCTCTAATTGCGTACCACATCTGGAAAAAAAGGTCCACCACAAATTTTTCTTTATACAGTTCTTGAAGTGTCCCTCTGTACCGCTATCATCGGGCCTTTTTGTGCAAAAAATTTGGCAAAGGGATAACGGCTTAGTGCCCTCATGAGACACTTTTTCACAGACGCTTCATGTGTCAATGTGACACATACATCTCACTTTTTTCTCTTAAAGTAATGTTCGTATTTTGTGAAAATTGCTTCATAATAGCACGTTATTTAGATATTCCGCAGGCATAATTTCTGTTATCATGTGAAAAATATTAATGAACCCACAAAGGGTCAAACGAAATTTGTTGCTGGGCTAGTTTGTTCAAACTTATAAAGGAATACTGGAAAGCACAGCTTTAAATACAGTCCCAAAGAAGAAAAACATGGCTGATCCCTCCGTCATAGGAATCGGTATAACACGAAAGTGAAAAGTGTGTTCACAGAAATAGTGCTTATTGTGTAGTGATAATGAGAGTTTGTACAATGTCTATTGGTGTTTTACAGCTATAGCACCGTTTGACGTGTGTATCCACCCACGTCGACGCCTAGTGGCACATCTCCATTGCAACGACTAACGCACATGATCTTGATTTAACCGTTGTGGTAGGCGAACTTTTTAACCTATACCTGTACACAGCGTATCACGAATCACGCGAAAAGATGACATCAACAAGCCCGTAATAAACACTAGTACTGGCACTTCAAAGTGTCATCATTTAAGGTGAGAAACGGGCACGGTGTTTGCTCCCCGAAAGTGATGCGGTAACCTACGCCTGTGCTCATGCATAGACTAACACGCTGCGCTTCAGCAACAAGGGAGGCAGAGCTTGAGCCGTGAACGCGCGCAGGTGTTCCGCGTCCCCACTGGCCTCCATCTCGCTCCACCAAGGCACCATATTCGACCGTCGATATCATTGCCTTTCTGCACCGCTACTGAAGCAGTTTCATAAGTCGGTGCTATTGCACTCGAAGTAGTCAGCGGCGAAACACCGTTGGTGCATGTGGAAGCGGCACTACTCCGACAACGAGCCATGACATGCTAGCACGAAGTGAAAGGCAAAGAACATAGCTAGAGTGACACATACCTGTGTCTAGGGTGACTCCCCGATGCTACGTTAGCGTTTGTTGCTGCTGCATTGAGGACGCGAACCATGACCTCCGGAGATTGCGCGCCAGCGCGCAATCTCCGAGGTCATGGTTAAAGCGTCTCAATAGAAGCAACAAATCCGCCATGCTTTAACTGCGTTGTCGACGAATCGATCTCTATCGGCGCTAGTAAAGGTCATGCCGCATAACTTCTCTTCATCGCTCACAGGCGGCGGCACTGCCCGGCCATGCCAACAGAGATAACCGAGTGAGAGAGATTGTGTGAGAGATATAAGGCGCGTTTGTAGGATGTGCTTCGTCTGCCTCTATAGCTCAGTCAGTAGAGCATTGGGTGCATACCGTTGCGCGTCGAGTAGTCGGAGGTTTGATTTCGGGTGCGAGAGCATTTTTCTATAAGTTTTTTTTTTTCTTTCTCATTTGGTGGCGCCCATTTTATAAAATGTCATACTTGGACGGAAATACGTCACTAAAGTCTTGGTGGACCCCGGCATAAAACACTTTCGTGTCAGAAGAAAAGAGACCTTGAACATAGGGCAAGTGTTAAAACAGTTAAGTTTGCCCTCTCGCTGCTGTGCGTTCATTGAAGGCACTGGCCAATCCAGTGGCGGAAGGGTGCCCCTCTCCACAATGGAGACGTAGTCTCTCACATCCATCCACCAGTCCTTGCCTGACTTCATTTCTTGCCTGTTTCTGCTTAGGGCCCGTATTCTGAAACGATCACAAAAGGCAACAGTATCGCCTTTGGTGACATAGAATCTGATGTGTTCAACAACCGGCCAGTGCAGTGTCATCATTGCACAAGCATGTGCTAAGGTTGGCAGTAGCAGCCTCGAAGAAGACTAGGGTGCTTGTCGAAATCGTTGGCTCCAGTGGCACCGTGTTCCAAAGATTTTTCATCACAGTTTTCTTTAAAAGTTAATGCATTTAGCTGGGCTAGTTAGAACTCCGTCAAAAAAAAAAAAAGCATTGGACTATCTATGCCAGACGTCAGGCAACCTTTTGAGGCGGAGGGCCAGTTGCATGAAGCCCACACAGCGGGGCCCGGACGGCAAATTAAGGGGGGGGGGTTGCATGCAAGCAAACGATGAAAATTCAGTGAAGTGACAATAGTTTTCAAAACTCCATTAGAAATCATGTTTATTTTCAGCACTCAAAGTTGCATCAAACATAGGTTACACGCAAAAATCCCATTTTAGGTAAAAACTGCCATGTTGGCCTTCAGATAGCAAATGACGAGGGAAGGTGGGGGGGTTTACGTTGTGCCAGGGCCGCATAATACTCCCCATGAGCTGCGTGTGCCCCACAGGCCGCAGGTTGCCGAACCCTGATCTATGCAATCAAAAGTGTGAGTAGACGGTACAGGTAGGTGGCGGTGAATTTTCCTTTTGACAGCTTTGTCTGTGACGTGGCGCATGCGTGCGCACAATGCACTCTATATATTCTGCCCTCCACGTCAATTAAAATTCAGTCGAAGTCAAACAGTTGTCCTGCGTCTTTCTCTGTAGTCCTTGTGCGCGTTTGCTAGTAATGTGGAAGCATTCACCCTTTCAAAGATTGGTCGTTCTGTTTCTGCCCCTTTGTTGGCACTGGTGTCTCTTGACGCACGCCTCCTCCTGCAGGTGCTGGTGTTTGAGGACTCCCCCAACGGAGTGCTGGCCGCCGTGGCCGCTGGCATGCAGGTGGTCATGGTGCCCGATCCCCGCGTGGACGAGGACTCTCGCAAGAGTGCTACACTGTGCCTCAACTCCCTGGAAGACTTTAAACCGGAGTTGTTCGGCCTCCCACCGTACGACCACTGCAACTGAGGCACCAATGTTCTACTAGGATAGTCACCTCGTCATTCATCGCATTGATAGTTTTCTTAGAACAGACGCTTTCAATGCAAGAAGTGTTAACCTTGGTGGTTGGACCACCTGCCATATCTTCCAGTCTGCTAGTGTAATATAGAGTGCAGTTTTTTTTTTTTTTTTTTTTTTTTAATGTCTTATACAAAGGTATGCGTTATACATGCAAAAATCATGTGTGCTATTGCAGTAGACTTTATCTTTTTTTTCTTGTTGCAACAATTAGTTGGGTGTAGAGGATCATTTTTACAGAAATTGACCTTCAATTATTAATAATTCCTGGGGTTTTATGTGAGAAAACAGGGGATACGATTATGAGGCACACTGCAGTGGGGGGACTCTGCTTTAATTTTTTTACCTGGTGTTATTTTAACCTGCACCCAAATCTAAGCACACAGGTTTTCCTGCATTCTAGCCCCATTGAACTGCAGCTGTGGCCCAGGAATCCAATCATCAATGTGCCTCACCTTGTCGTCTGCTTCGACGAATCCCTAAAGCAGAAGCAACAAATGGATATTCTCGTCAGGTATTGGGACACCCGTCCTCATTCATCAATTCAGTCCAACGTCAACTTTCACGGCCGGTCCAACCAAGCAATCTTTCAGCAAAGAAAAGAGCGTCGGTGCCGTATGCTCCGCGCTTCAGTGATGCACTCACCAGAATTTTGCGCTCCTACGACGTACAGGTCTCCCATATTCCTGCGCGGAAACTTGGAAACAGCCTGATGAACGTCAAGGACAAGTTAGAGCGGGAGAAGTTTCCAGTTGTCATCTACAAAATCCCTTGCACAGATTGCGCGCATGTTTATATCGGTGAGACCGGCAATTTCAAGAGAAGGTTACGCGAGCACTGCAATGACGTGAAATACAAAAAGGTGACGTCAAATGCACTCGCCGAACATGTTGTATCCGTGGGCCACGTGATCAACTGGGAAGATGGTTCTGTCATCCCCACAGAAAAGAAACTCTTTCCACGGCTTCATCTCGAATCGTTGTTTATTCAAACCACTGCGCACATGCTAAACAAGAGCAGTGGTAATCTTCCGCCTGTGTATGCGCATTGCCTCAAACATGTGATTTGACAACCTTATAAGTAAGCGAACTTGCTGCTCATGCTTCATTGTGAACAAGGCTCCCGTGCGAGACCTGAAACATCTATTTAAGAATATATTTTCACTTTGGTCGGCGCTGTGTTTCCTTTGTCCATGACAACAAAGTAAGGACTTGATACCTAACATCTTGCTTTTTGGGGAATACGTGTGCTGAAGATTTGGCTGCTTTTTCAAGAAAGCTATCCTTGAAATAAAAGGATCCAAAATCCTTGAAGTATTTACGGATAGGCCAAACGTAAATTTCAAGCTTCTCAGATCGCTAAAAGAGGAGCCTCATGAGTCGGAAGAAAGCCGCATTCATGACATAGGACGCTGCTGTCTCCATGTGATCAATGGGGCTTATAAAGCTTGCCATATTGCATCCAGATGGGATTTGATTTTATTTCTCAGGAGCGCCTACAATCTTTTCAAATATGTGCCTGCACGTTGCGCGGACTTTGTCAACCTCATGGGGTGCTCGAAGTGTCCCCTCAAGTTTTGCGCAGTAAGGTGGTTAGAGAACAGCAGCTTAATCTGTAGGGCATTGGAGATTCTGCCACACCTGATTGTATTTGTGCTGCAGTGCAAAGAAAAAGGGACTAAGAGGCCAGCATGCTCTAGCTACAAAGTAATCGAAGAAAAGGCTGTGTCTGATGAGCTCTTGTCAGCAAAGCTAGCCTTTGCTCTTTCTATTGCTGAGGAATTGGAACCTTTTCTGTGTGAATTTCAGACTGATAAACTAATGGTTCCATTCCTGTCAGCAGCACTAGAAGGCATTCTGCGTTCATTGGTGTCAAGAATATTAAAAAAGAAAGTTCTTGATTGTGCCAACACACCCTCTACGCTCACGAGGATAGGTTTTGACATACCGGAAAATGCAATAAATGTAGCCGCATTCGACGTTGGGTTTTCGACAAAGACTGAGCTCCGCAAGAGCAAGAAGTTGTCGCAGCTTGCAATTTTGGATTTCAAAAAAAAGCTGTATGTTATTTGCAAAAGCTTGTGCACAGAAAGTGGTGGAAAGATCACCACTTAAGTGCAAATTGACTGTGGGTGCAAGCTGTTTGGACCCTGTGTGCACATTGTCTTTGTAGGCTGGTCCCAGGCGACTTACTCAGGCACTGGAAGTTCGTAGTGAGCACCAGTGGATGACTGGCTTGCAAGCAGAGTGGGCCCATCACTCCTGCTTGAAGGTGGGCTGAAAAAGTACTGCACAACTTGCACGCTTCGACAAGAAGCATCAGAGGCTGGACAGTTTGTGAACAGAAATATGCTCCCAGGATCACAAGGAGCTGCAGTTCTTTATAAAACTTGTCTTATGTTTGTCTTACGGCAACGCTGCTGCAGAGAGGGGCTTTTCTGTTAACAAGGAGTGCCTTCTTGAGAACTTAGAGGAGTCACTTATAGCCCAGAGAGAAGTGCACGATGCTGTCTTGGCAGCAGGTGGCATAACGAAATTAGAAATTACCGATAGGATGGTGAAGACAGTTCGCAGTGCGTACAGTGTATACAAAGAGCAGCTGAAAACAAAGAAAAGGAAGGGACTAGACGTGTCAAAGTTGGAGAAAAAGAAGAGAGCAGCAACACTGATTAAAGAGCGGCAAGAAAAAAAAACAAAGGGTGCTCAATGAAGCGCAACGTGAAGCTTCCATCCTTGAAGTAGAAATAAACAATCTCAAAGCTTGATACAAGAGAACTTGGAGAATGAGGGCAATTGCAATAAATATGTTCTGTGTTCTGTACTTTCTGTACTCTTTTTTTTATGTTTCACGGCTCATTTCTTCAACATGGTGTTATTGCATCGGTCAGCGAAGTTTGGCTAAAATGGTCAGTAAAAAGCTGGAAAAGTCAGGGAATTTGATTTATGCAATTCACTAGACAACCTGGCTACCACATCAGATAGAAATTGACCATCATTTTAACAGCGGAGCGACCACAATAACGGGCATCAGCTCCTTGCCGTGTTAGCAGTGCGACATTCACTGGCAAAGGCTGCTATCATATTCATAAATGTATCACCACACATACATCCACACATAGCCTCGAGGAGGCTAGGCGCCCTAAATGGTCGTCTAGTGGTTATAGGCTCCGTTCAGTGAGAGAGAGAATAAAACATTTATTTGATGTTCTTCGCGAGAAGATCGGCGAGTGGGATCATTAGTCCGGGATCCCATTGGCGCGGGCCGCTGTCCTTTGCGTAAATATACAGGGACCTTACCTTTGCGAACGCGCTCACGCCATCTATCGCCACGCCGCGGAACCCACGGGTCGGCCTAGGCGCCGTCGGCGCCGTGGGACGCGGCCTGTGAGGCGGTTCAGTTGGCTTCATTCGGCGAGCGCAGTGCCTGCGACCTCGTGTTGACGCCCCGATTCCGTGGTACGATGAACACTGATGGGGGCACCGGTACCGCCAGTACCTCGAGCGGAACGAAAGCCAACAAGCGCCGCTACTGCTGCGTGAAAGACTGCCACAACCGTGAAGGACAGCCTGGCGTCCGATTATTCCGCTTCCCCGGCCAGCCGTGGGAGAAAGAACGGCGGAGAAAATGGATTTTTGCCGTTCGACGAGTGAAGTAAGTACCTTTGGCATCTTTTCAATCACTACAAAATTATGCTTCGATTACCTCTACTGCCGTTAGTTAGCAACACAAAAGCGCACTGGACGAACACGTACAGTGGCGGTCAAAATTTTACCATTATGATTTTACGGACCACGGGACACGGGAGCGCGTGGCGAACAGCACCGCGACGCCTTCTGACGGCTGCCTGCGAAGCTCGAGAGCGCGCACTGCGCACGCGCGCCCTTTTTTTACCTGGGGCGGTATTTTGTAAGCGTTCTAGGATAGAACAAAAAGAGGAGGGAAAGACATGCGCGATTGGTCGAGGCTGTGAGACTATTCCGACGGTCAAGACGTGCGAATAGCCACAAAACGTGCTTAGAACGGAGAGGAGGTTGTTATAACGGGCTCGGGGTAGCTCGGGCGTCGTTCTATCGATGGTATGGCTACCATCGAATACCATTTGGCTACCATTTGTGCGCTTGTATACGTCTCTTCTTCCATTTCGTCCTTGTCCCATTTTTGCGCCACCATCCTATATTTTAACTATGCACCAACTAGCCCAGCAACAAATTTTATTGGGCTACAGTAGTATGGCTACAAAACAGTCTCCGCGGACAACTCGGCTTGGATCGAAACGTAAGCGGTGGGGCTCGGAGGAGTGGGTTTCTCGCGCATCTCTCTACCGCCTCACAGCTGACGCCTGTCCGCTGCTGTGTACTCGTGGGTGAGCTCGCTAGCACGTAAGGCTAACTGGGGATGCCGCTCCATAAATGAGAGCAGAAACGCCCTTCCGATTGTCGGGAAAGCGCGGACCTCTTCTCGATTGCTGCGCTATTTCGACAACTGGGTAACGGTTCGAATTGTCGCGCCGTTTGAATTTTACAAGTACACTAATACTGCTAATACTAGAAGCATTGGTTTAAACAGCGTGGGGGGATGGATGGATGGATGGATGGATATGGCTGTACCCTTTAGATCGGGCGGCGGCTAACGCCACCTAGCCGTAATACTTAGTGAACAAAAACTAAATTTATCTTTCCTTTTTCTTTTTCCCTCCCTTTTTCCTGTGGTGCTCAGAACGCCTGCTCTGTGTTAAAGTAGAATAGAAATACCTAATTCACTTATTGGAGTTAAGCGTGAAATGAATTCCCAGCCAAGCCCGGTTTCCACAACTAAAAAAAACCTCAACCCGGCTGCAGATCCCCTCATTCCCATAATTTCGCCCAGCCAGACAGATTTCTGTCTGGGTAAGTTTGCCTTTAAAAAGTTAAGTTAAGAACTGGCACTTTGCCGTGAAGGATTCAATTTTCACTCGTGCCTTGATTGTAGCCACCAATCTGATAGCCTCCTCCTTGTTATCTCTACCCGCTTAAAGTCTATTTTGCCCTCCCTGTCTCTGAACCCCAGTGCTTTGAAAAATTCTGTGTCGTTATCCTGAACTATAGGGTGAAGCCGTTTACAGAGCATTATCAAGTGTTCAGCAGTTTCCTCCTCCTCTCCACACGCACTGCATACCGTGTCTACCCCTTCGTATTTGGCCCGATACGTCTTGGTTCGCAATACTCCCGTCCTGGCCTCAAACAGCAGAGAACTACTCCGAGAATTATCATAGATCCTTTCCTTGGCAATTTCCTGCTTGAAAGTTCGATAGGTCTCTAGTGCTGACTTCTTAATCATGCCTGTTCTCCACATGTCAGTCTCCGTTTCCTTCACCTTCTTCTTAACCGATAGTTCTTTTTGATTTGGCCCCCCTGCTGTTTTTTAAGTATTTACCTGTCAATTTTCTGGTTCGCTTCCTCCATTTTGTGTCGACATTCTTCATGTACAAATAGCTGAAAACTTTCCTAGCCCAACGCTCCTCCCCCATTTCTCTCAATCGCTCCTCAAATTTTATCTTGCTGCTAGCTTCCCTGCCTTCGAATGACGTCCATCCCATATCACCCTGTACTCCCTGATTTGGTGTATTCCCGTGAGCTCCTAAAGCAAGCCTACCTATTCCACGTTGCTTAATTTCTAATCTTGCTTGAACCTCTGATCTCATGCACAAGACCGCATTACCGAACGTCAGACCAGGGACCATGACTCCTTTCCAAATTCCTCTCACAACATCGTACCTATTGTAATTCCACAGTGCCCTATTTTTCATCACCGCTGCATTCCTGTTACCTTTAGTCGTTACGTATCTTTCGTGTTCCCTTAGGTACTCGGCCCCATTGCTTACGCCCAGATATTTGTATTTATCCGTTATCTCTATCGTGACCTCCTGTATCCTATGCTCACTGCCTTCATTATCATTAAAATTCATGACTGCCGATTTTTCCTTACTGAACCTCAAACCTAACCTATCTCCCTCATTACCGCAGATGTCTATCAATCCCTGCAAATCTTCCTTGTTGTCGGCCATTAGCACTATATCATCTGCGTACATCAGTGCTGGTAGTGACTGTTCGATGAGTTTTCCTTGTTTGACGAAAGAGAGGCTGAAGCCAAGTCCACTCCCCTCTAATTTGGCCTCTAATCCTTGTAGGTACATCATGAATAACAAGGGTGACAGAGGACACCCCTGCCTAAGCCCCCCGTTTTATCTCTGTGGGCTCTGATACCTGTTTTTCCCATTTTATAACTACCTTGTTACTTTTATAGATATCCTTTAAAAGATTAGTAACTCCATCTTCCACACCTAGTGTGTCCAGTATTCCCCATAAGTCCTCTTGAACCACGCTATCGTACGCTCCCTTGATATCCAAAAATGCTAACCACAGGGGCCTGTGTTCCGTTTCTGCTATTTCGATGCACTGCGTCAGTGAGAACAGATTGTCTTCCAACCTCCTTTGTTTCCGAAACCCATTCTGAAGTTCCCCCCAGCACCCCCTCCGCCTCTACCCATGCCTGCAGTCTTTCCTTTATAATCTGCATTACCAGCCTGTAAACCACTGATGTCACTGTTATAGGGCGGTAGTTGTTTATGTCAGCTTTGTCCCCCCTTCCCTTTATAAATCATGCTCATCCTGCTAAGTTTCCACCCATCAGGGACTTCCCCATCTATTATTGTTTTGCTCGCTGCCTCTCTTAATGTTTGCTTAGACTTTGGACCCAATTTCTTTGTCAGCATAATTGGGATGCCGTCGGGGCCTGTTGATGTACTACTAGGGACTCTCTTCCAGCGCCACTGCGATACCACCTGGCGCTACGTCAAGACCTTAACAGAAGTTAATTGTCAAAGTCACCGAGCTCTTCAACTTCAAGCTGCGAAAAACAATGCCTCTGATTATTGATGTTCAGTTATAATAATTTTACATTTCTTTATGCACTGCATACATTCCTGAACTCCCCAGCTCGCCTATTGGCTGTTTGCTTCCCTCCTCTTTTTGTTCTATCCTCCTCCCCGTTCTATGCTAGAACGCTTACAAAATAGCGCCCCAGGCTGCCAGCCAGCTCGTTCGCTCCCTTCAACAGCGCGCGCACCCGGAATGCCAGAATAAGCACAAGGTGCCACTTCTGCTGTAGCCGCGGAAATACCGAGCGGTGATATCGTGACGAAAACACGTAATTTGTACCGGCAATGCCCGGCGCGCGCGCCGCATTCTACGCCTTAGGCCCAGACGCTCCGCGGTGCCGAAAACATGCATACGGCGTCAGTTTTTCGAAAAATCGACCTTTGTGAAGGTTACTCAACAACTTTCATTCATGTAACACATGCACGCTGGACTTTCTCGCGGTGTTCTGTGGAACTGCCTTGCGCTCGTTCATATGGCCTTTGGAAGAAGTGACACCTTGCGCTTATTCTGGCGTTCCTGTGCGCGCGCAGTTGGAAGGGAGCGAACGAGCTGGCTGGCATCGAGCTTCGTAGGCAGTCGTCAGAAGGCGCCGCGGTGCTGTTTGACATGACACGCGCTCCTGTGGTCCGCAAAATTTTGACCGCCACTGTACAGTGGCGCTCAGTGTGAGTTTCAACTAGTATACCTTTAGGTATATGCTACCTAAAGGTAGCATATACAGCAACTTTAGTTTCAACACGGTTGTCATTAGGGAGTTTTCGAATAGCGTACGCAAAACTTTGCGGTCGCCCGCTATTTCCGTCACTTAACGGGGGCCCGCAAGCGGTTAGCGTATGACGCATGCGCAGTTGCAGCAAACGCAAAGCTTTGCGTACGGTATTTGAAACCTCCCTATTGTTGAAGGGACACACCTTAACACCGCAAACGTGAAACTGGGTTTTGCAAATACTTGTAGTTGAATGAGTGTTTACATCTTTTGCGGCGGCGAAACCGAATTCCAGAATAGCGCAACCCCTATGCTCTCCAGAGACGATCAAAATGAGAGCGCGTCGTCGTATTAACTCGAAAAGCGTATGTTGGGGGGCTAGTTGCTAAGACATAATTGGAAAAAATATAACTGCGCTAAAGATGAGACACCAGCAATGAAGAGGACAGGACGCTCGCAGTAGAAAGCGAAGTGGACAGGACACTGCGATCATCCTGTCCACTTCGTTTCTGGTGTCTCATCTTTAGCGCAGTTATATTTTTTTCCAATTATGTCTTACCAACTAGACCCCCAACATACGCTTTTGGATGGATGATCGATGGAGTGGACAGGATGATCAGGACGATGGAGTGGACAGGACGATGGAGGAGGACAGAACGTAATACTGGATTCGCAGCGTGCCTGGTAACTTTACATATACACGTGTGCGGTGAACCGCCTTAAGGCTGAACCACATGAAGCGTTTTTTCCGGCGTTTTCTGACGTTGCGTCTCTCGGCGTCATGACATCAACGCGGCCAGAGAGGGCGGCCAACCACATGGAAAGCGCTCCAATGATATTCATCGCGTGTTTACAGGAGGCTTTCGGGGCCCTATATTGGGAAGAGTTGGGGATATGAGTTAATGGAGAGTATCTT
>JALIZH010014501.1:0-53378 GCA_030522465.1 Rhipicephalus appendiculatus
TTCAGTTGGCTTTTTAGTAGTTCCTAAGATGCGGTGCGAGCTTTTAAGAATGGGTGCTACACGATAGCAAAGTGTGAGGAGGGTGTTGTAGTCGCGCGAATCACTAGGATTTATTTGTGATGAAGGTTTAATAGCGTGAACCCTGTGTGTTTTGTGGTACCCTAAGTGTTCGTCAAAGGTTTCTTTAGATAGGGTTGGCTGTCACTGACGTGCCGATGCGATGTGAGAGAGCATTTCGAGGAAGGTTTTAGAATAAAACCAAATTGTGTAGCGAAATGCATAAGTTTGGCGCGGAGATAGTGAAAGTTTCATTGCGTGCGCTTGGAGATGACCAGCATGTAAGGCTATATACAGGAACCACACGTGATTTATAAAAAGCGTTTTCGATGCGTGTGGCACTAGAGCACCATTTCAGTGTGAGCTGGGCGTCGTCAAGTTGAATTACGGAAGTTCGTTAAGACAAATGCAGCTTAGAGTGAATGAGCGTGCGGTTAATAGTGTATTTCAATGTTTTACGGTGCTTTAAGAATGAGTAGCCTAAAGTTAAAGCCCTCAGAAGAGCTTTGTGCGTTTCATTTTAAGAGGCGGTAGGTTATAAGATTAACGAGACGGGCGTGTTCGTAGGTAGGTTAATCCTATGTTTGTTTTGTTGTGATGCTTGAAGATCATGTGATCGCATAAGTGTAAGTTCAGAAAGGTGGAGTTGCGTACGGATCACGTTACCGGGAGAGGATATCAATTTCTTTATGGGTCTGTAATTGTCGTCCTACTCCAAGATAGTCTGACTCCGCGGAAGTGTAATGATCTCAAAAGAATGAACGCTTGCTCCGATGGAACCCTGTCCTCCAAGAGTACCACTTTTCGGTCCGGCCTAAGAAAGGAAAAAGGAAGGGAAATGCCGACGAACGTGGTAGCTTGAATTGAAATGTACAGGCGGAGCGGAGCCTACACTTATGACCTTTTGATTTATAGATGCGTTGTAACTATTGACTGAATAGTTCCCAAGTGGGGTCGACCTATTCTATTTCGTAACGATTTCTGTCTTGCGTGGTACTTAAGAGGGAATATGGTCACTTGCTTTGCGTGATGGGCCTCTCATGTGTCGAAATTTTAATGAGGTTCATAATTTTGAGTTTGTACTATGAGCATTTTGTTTTGATAAGCCTGGCGAGTTGAAGGCAGATTCTGGACGCTTGTGCGCAGTGTAGTGTTGTGGCGCCTGGATCGTTCTTTCTGCTGTTTACCTTTGTTTGTGTGAGGTTCTTCGAGCTGCATGTCTGCAGTCATCGTGAACGCCGAGACCCCTCTTCATGGCCAGCAATTGGGTTCCTGGCCATTCGAGAGTTTCCTGGCCCCGGAGGAGCTGTTGCGATCGGCAAGCCACCCTTGCCGCGGGCGCCGGGACGGAAGAAAGGCAACCGCCTCACTTTGCGGCGATACGGAGGAGCGCGAAGGCGCCCGGCTGTTTCTCATGCACCAGGAGGTGCATGGTTGCAATTAGTCGGGACAACAAAATTGTCGCTGGTGCCGGCGCGGAAATGCGACACATGGCGCCTTTGTGCCCCTGGAAAAGATGCGACGCCGAGTTTCCGCCGAAGACGGAAGAGGGACCTCGGACCACCACGCTGAGTGTCCCCCGGCCGATAGGCCGCCGACGCTCAAATCAACACCAGCTGTCCAGGCGCATGCCATTGGAGTTGCCAGGCCTGCGGCCACCGGTTGACAGCATGGGTGGTCGGCCCGAGCGGCGAGACGACGGACTCTCCGCATGCTGGAGGCGTGATTTCCCCGATGCGACAGCGTCGCAGGAACAATACACGTGTTTGGGTTGTGTGTGTGTGTTGGGGAGGCGGTGCCGACAAGATGACCCTCAGGATTGGCGACCTGATTGGATGAGAACGTCTTCCCCCTGTTTCCCTAGGCCTGGCGTCTAGGGACTGCGAAGGGGGTAAAAGCGGCAAGCGAATGCCTGAGGAGCGGATTCTGTTTTGACCTTTGAACTGTAAAAATGTAAAATAAACCTCTCGTACTCTTTATCGGCTCTTCAGTCCAGTTCTCTCCAACAGCAGCTCTTCTGGAAGACGAGGTTTGCGACCGCCTGCCCTGGACGCGAGAGAACCAGCGCAGTAGGGAGGGCCTCACTTCGAACACCCTTCAGCCTGCTGCTTTCGCTTCACCACATACAGTTGAAACTCAATTTAACAAAGTGGTTGGGACGCTCAGATTGTTTCCTTAAGTAGGGGATTTCGCACACATTGAGAAAAAATATTTTCGAACCTTGAAAATTTAAAACTGTAATGTAGGGCCACCCAGAAACTTCCATTGCATTGTTTTTCTCGGCACCCTATGCCTGCGCGTCCGAAGCGTTCGCGAGGACGGCCCGATGGCGGCCCAGACATAAGGGACACCCAGGTACTATCCGCGTCAAATGAAACCCGAACAGCGGCAAGCATTCGCAGTGGTATACTGCGCGCCGTCCAGTTATCACTATGGACAGGCGCGCATGTATGCGAAGTGCTGCCGAACCAGATGCGCGTGCCTGTCAGTGGTGATAACTGGACGGCGCGCACTATACCACTGCGAATGCTTGCCGCTGTTCGGGTTTCATTTGACGCGGATAGTAGATGGTAATGTGGAGAAATGAGCGCCTAACGACATGCGATGATGCGGAGAACGAATACAGTGACTGTGTCAGCCGCGAAAAAGAGAGAAAGATGGGAAACGATGATCAGTACTATTCGTCGCATGAACCACGAAATAACCAAAGCAACCACCAACGCCTCTAGCAACATTCGGTACTTAAGAACTCTAGCGACCGCCAGTCCGCTCCCTGCATTGACGTAACGTGCAGCCTCGTCAAAGTAAAGCCACAGCCCCAATTAAGGGACCGAGATGTTTTTAACACGATAGTGTTAGAGCGCACGCTCGAATAAAAACACGCCTCGGTAAAAATTAGAATTAAATCATCGCTTTTTCATTCAGTTATTTCAGCGAAAATTTCTTTAAATTGGATTTGGTTGCCAAATTAATTTGTTAAATGAAGTTAATGACAACATTGAATGCCATGGGTATCTGCTGCGGAATGGAAATTTTTTTGTTAGATCGGGAACTTCGTAAAATCGAGTTTCGTTATATCGAGTTTAAACTTCACCGCATACTCCAGGAAAGGAGTTTCTGCTGCAACCAGTTCCTTATACACTGTTTTATACTACCGATAGTACTATGAAACTTACTATCGATAGCGCTATCGATAGTTTTATGTGGCATCGATAGTTCGATAGTGACTCAACTACAGATAGTATCGATACACCATCGATAATTCGGTGATAGTACTGATAGTACCATTGATCTTGGTGACCTCGTCCTGTATAACCATTGCAGATATTTCTAGTACTTGTTGAATTTCGGCTTCCTGTGCATATGTAGTCCACATGGTAATATAGCCTGCATGCGAGGGAATGGCATGGATGAAGAATTTGCTGCAGCTTCCGCTCAGTGTAATGAGGAGTGCGTTGGAAAGGGATGAGGACAGCATCCTTGTCAGCCCCATGCATTTGCTAGTCTACAACGCCGTGTACAGAGGCAGCGTAGCCACATGGCATCGGTTCACTTTTGCAGGTGGAGCTCCTATGTTGCCATATGTTCGTATGCCAAATCTTAGGTCTATCATGGCATTTAGGATAGTTTCGTGCTTGACTATCAAATGTGTGGGCGACGATGGAGCGAAAATAGGAGATGAGAAGGCGTGACTGGTAGATATTTTTCCTTTTTTTCCCGCCGATTTTCTCGTTGTTCCCCCAGGCGATGCATACCAAATTGGACGATGCATACCAGATTGGAGAAGCTCACACGTGCCGTCGTGTAGGCAGAGCTTCTGTCGCATTGTCATGTAAACTCCTTTCACTCATTGTAAAACGGCCTTAAAGAGCCATTGCTTATATTAACTGTAACTGTTGCTTGTTCTTGTTTTCTTGCCCAGCCCTCACATAACCTCTCTCTGGGTCCCTCTAGATATAAATTAAGGAATGAATGAATATCTGCAAGTGTAGAGCGACGCCTCGGGGTTACTAGAAGGCTTCTCAATCTGCGTGCCGGTAATCACCCTAGTTTTCAGCGTCACGAAGAGAAACGAGTGTCGCATCAGTTAGAATCGATGACAGCAGAGTTCTGGGCACTGAGCAAGGCACTCAACCTTCTTTATAGGTGTCACTCTACTCACCGAGAGATCTACTGTTGTACGAATTCTTCGCGGCGCTCAGTCGCATCCAGGAGAAGCGCTACGGCTCCGCGCTTATCAGCAACATACGCAGCAATTTCGCCGCATTCGTCAGGACAGGTATGACAGTATTATTGTTGTAGGTCGCAAGCCAATGGGGTGCGTGTGCCAACGAAAACACCGAGGAGCTTGAGGCAGTTGCGCATCTGCTGGCATACGTCTACTCACCGATGAACGGCGAAGACACATCTTAGGAAACGACCACACCCCCCAGCAGTCGTATCCTGAACCTCGTGTTGCGCATCAGGAGAGGCTACCCGTTATCGCAAGGTATGTGACCGGGCTAGTTGGTATTCCACGACGACATGCACAGCGCGTGAGACACACAAGGACAAAAGAACCGACGAGGACCCGCTATCACCGTTTGCTTCATTCCACACGAACAACGGGAGTGACTGCTGCGGTTACTGCAGAACGTGTGGACGCAAGAGCGCAGGCTAAGCCTCGGACTCATTTTTGCAGACATTTGTCGACACCGCGGTGAAGTGTGGACCAACGAACACTTCCTCCAGCTACGCCTACAGAGACGAGACTCTTTGGTGGCTTCGCGGCTGCTCGCGCGCGTGGAGAGGCTGCTTGTAGAACGCTATGCAGATTGTTCTAGCAGTCTGGCCACACGTGAGTGAGTGAGTATAAACTCTATTGAGGTCCTGAGGAGAAAGAAAACAGTGCCGAAGGCACCGCCAATCAATCCGGCTGCTCCGTATACACTGACTTTCTATGTGACGTGACTGTCTGTGACCAGGCCTGGGTGATATACTCCTTCGATGAACTCACTTCACAAGAAGTGAACAATGGGTCTTTAGGTTCCTCTGTTTTTACATATGTTACCCTTATTGGTGCATATATTTACATAGCCCCGTTCCGTCTTCTCCCTATCATTTAGTCCTCCCTCATCCGCTTTTAGCCGCCATTCAGGGAGCCAGCGGCTCAAGCTGAGAAGTTACACAGTGGCTATGTGGCTATTATTAAATGCGAAGCATTTCTTAGCGAACTTCGGCGACTTTGAGCGTATCTATCTATCTAGCTATCTAGCCGCCTACGACTTTGTGCTCTCCTGGCCGTATCTTTAATGGGATTTATACCAAATTTGGTATGGCATAACATGACTGTATGAAGAACATAAATGGCTTTCATATCATGAAAATCATGACTAACTTGTCATAAAAAGTATGATTTACATGCCGCGCTCATGGCGCGCTCGCGGCCGTTTCGTTAGCTTGATATACACCAAACTTGGGATTGAGGGACATGACTGTATGACGAACATAAATGACAAGTGGTAATATGAAAATTATGACTTCATGAGCGACATGACTTGCATTCCACGCTCATAGCGCGCTCGCGGCCGTTTCGTTAGCTTGATATACACTAAATTTGGTATTGAGTGACATGACTGTATGACGAACGTAAATGACAAGTCGTAATATGAAAATCATGACTTGTCATGTGCGACATGACTTGCATGCCACGCTCATGGCGCGCTCGCGGTCGTTTCGTTAGCTTGAGATACACCAAATTTGGTATTGAGTGACATGACTGTATGACGAACATAAATGACAAGTGGTAATATGGAAATCATGACTTCATGAGCGACATGACTTGCATTCCACGCTCATGGCGCGCTCGCGGCCGTTTCGTTAGCTTGATATACACCTAATTTGGTATTGAGTGACATGACTGTATAACGAACATAAGTGGCAGGTGGTAACATGAAAATCTTGGCATGCATGTCATCTACAATGCCACGCTCATGGTGCGCTTGCGTCCAGTTTGCTAGCTTGACATACACCAAAATTGGTATATCGCGACGTGACTGTATGACGAACAGAAATGACAGGTCGTAACATGTAAAACATGACATGCAAATTATGTAAAGCATGATTTGCTCCTTCCTGGCTTCTTCGCATTACATCGATTCCCACAGTGCGTGGGATCTGCCGGCTTTTACTGACTTTCCTCCTCTTTCCCTCCTTTCGTGTATATTTCCTGAAGACAACGACCACTTACTAGAGCAACAATATGCAGCAATTAGGCCAATGTTTCGACAAGTGCCTTATTCCGTCAAGAAAGCAGCGACCTCATTTAGTAGCGCCTATATGTACGCTTCTTTCATTCTATCCTGAGCACGGAAGCGGATTATGGAAAAATAACTAGTGCGAGAAGAGGGGAGCATATATGAAGGGGAATTACAAATTAGTGTAATAGTTTAACGTGCACAATCGCGGAGAACGAGAGGGGTTGAGTGTGTATATGGGTATTACCCGTGCCAGTAAACTAGAAAGGGAGTATAGGTACTGCACTGAGACGTCGATAAGCTGATGGTGAGGACAATCGCTATTTTGCATTTCGCTAGAAAATTACAATGGCTCTTCACTTATGAACAAGAACAAAAGGTATCGATTATTCAAACTTCGCAATGAACTGCACTAAGGTGCTGATTTGTGCCGGTTGGTACATGATCAACGAAGCGAAAAAAAAACAGCGCGAAACACTGGACAGTGAAAGAGATGGACGCTTGGTCCGTCTCTTTCACTGTCCCATGTTTCGCGCTGTTTTGTTTCGCTCCGCAATGAAGTGGACTTTGTCTCAGAAAAGCCTCCGTCATTATTTCAGGGCATGAGGTATACTACGTAATATTGGTTATTTTCTTCGAGTTTTATGCGTGTGGCTCAACAAACATAAGACTAATTTGAATACGGAATGCGGTGTATTTTGTATTCATTTACGACGTACATGGTAATTGAATACGCAAATGTGTAGCTAGTTACCGCTTGCCCGATGTCAAATCCGGGAATGGTTCATCAGTCAGTAGAACGAAAAACCATTCCCATGCCAGTAACGAAGGATGCCTTAGAGCAAGGGTGCCACCTGGCACCTACACTGCCAGGCTCTGGGGCACTCACAAGCACTTTTCGGTGGCACATGTATGAAAGGCGACGTGCCTTACCGCTTGGCAGATTATGTGACACCCGACGGCTGTCTGCGACAATATAGTTGTACATTGAGTGATGCCACGCGGGCGATTTTTTATCTTTTTTTTATGTAACCGCCACATTACACGCTTAACTACTGGCTTCGCAAACAGCGTTCAAATTACTAGTAACCTTGCAGAATATTTTAGAACTTTCCGAAGAGATTGCGCGCCCAACATATATACTTAGGTAACTACCATCAAAACACAGGAATCTTTGATGACGTATATGTAAATGGCGAAGCGCCTTAGCGCTCGACAGATTATTCCACGCCAGACGACTGCCTGGGCAAATATCATTGCAATTCAAGTGTCATTCTTTTCGTGCGGACACAACTTCAGCCAAATAAGGAGTTTCGTTTTAGCCGCGCCGAATACTGCCTTCGACGACGTCGTGACCATGTAAGATCTGGTGGAAGCGCTGTACGTTCGTATTCGGGTCGCCTCCACCAAGCTGTCAAGCCAGCCGAACTCGCGAAGAAGACATAGACGACAACCAGAACCAGTGAGCTGGCCGCAGGCAATAAGATCTACCACCAGACTACGGGCCTCTATCCGATAGGACCCAAGCCATGAACACGACTGCGGCAACAACGACAGCCGTAGCGCCACCGCCCGCGATCATGATGCAGCTGGCAAAGGAGCCCGAGGGGTAGTATACATATCCAAAGTCGTCGTCAGCGCTGCTGCGGTGACCGGGACTGTATATCAGGTAGTGTTTTGCATCTCGATGCTGCGACTGTGTTCGGAGGCCAAGCAAACTGATGGTCAATGATATGCTGCCGACCTTGGCGGCCTTAAAGCTTTTGCACTTTCGTATGATCTAAAGACTCCAATTGTATAATTATGTTGCTGTTGCCAGTAGCTGAATCAAGCTTGAAGTGTAATGTTCGCAAACAGCTGGAACCCAAAGAAGTAATTTTCGTGCGAAGCACCTTTGATGCATTTGGATGAGGTCCCCAACACAGCATGGCTGTTTTCTTGTGTTCTATATGGGCAGCTGTTTAACATGTCCCCAAATATTTCAATTGTCACAGAAAGTATTAAAATCAGTTAGTGTTTTTCGTCCACTCCGTAGAAAAAAATGGACCCACTGAATTGTTGTCACAAATCGAGAACTGATATTGGCATTTTTAAGACTTTATTAGCATTATTAGTTAGCAAACTAGCAAACAGCGTATTGAAATTCTCTACGCAACACTTTATGGTAACACTGTTAGCATTTCGCTTCTATTGCTGCTGATCCTTTACACAGGCTTTATCTTCACAGGTATTGCTATATACGTCACGTGTCTTCATACCCAAAGTCAGATATTTGTACATAAAATCGCAACAGGGCGGAATTTTTGTTGTTGTCCATCGACCACCCAGAGTTCGTAACCCTAAAACCAGAAAAAAATGTTAATTCAAGAACCAAAACATTTTATCCTCAGAAAATCTGAAGTCATGGAAAGATTATACTACGGTATATGCATGTCTATATTAGTATTCATAAGCTAACTAAATAAACTGTACTCATATTTTACAGTACTTCCAGTATACGTCTTTTTGCAAGCTAAATGATTTCGCATAACATACACAACCAAAATTATTTTTATTTTCTGCGAACGAGCAGGTTTTTGAGCTTCTAGCAGTCAATCTACAAGGTCATCACAAATACAAAATACCAGCATAGAAACTATCCTGCATGTAACATTCAGATAGAAAACATCTATCAACTATATTTTGTGGAGGTAGGTGCCTAACCTTCTTCGTATGCTATTTTTATCAGGTGGGAGGCGACGATACATCAAGCTGTATCTCGTAAGTGACCTATTTCGCGGCTAAATTTGGTCAGTTATCACTAGATGACTCCTGCAATCTCGACATTGTTGCGCCAAGCGAAATGGTTTGAATGCGAAGTTATAGCGCTGCTGCAATGTGATAAAACTAATGTCTGGGGTTTTACGGGGGGCAAATCGCGATATGGTTATGAGACAAGCCGTATTGGAGGGCTCGATGAATTTCGACTACATGAGAGTCCTTTACCGGCTGACGTCAATAACGAGCTCATAACACAAAAAAGAACACGTAGAAAAGGAAAGAGACCGGACAGTGCAACTTCTGTTTTCTTTTCCACCCGTTCCCTGCCTTATGTGATATTTATCGCCATGAACCCTCACCAACTTGCTTAACTTTCTACTCTAGCCCTATATTCTGCACCTTAACCCTTGCACGGAGGCCTCTGGCATTTACCCTTCACAGAAATGTGACCGCCGCGGCCAGGACCACACGCGCACCTTGCGTGTTAGCAGCCGCGCTCTATAACAAGTCTACTACTGCGTCGGCTGTGTTGGTCCCGCAGTCACGCGTTCATGGCTCGCAGCAACTTTTATCCGTGTTGCGGCGGTGAATGCGACCTTCTATGCTTCGACTTCATACGCGATGGTTGTCTTGAATGCGGCAATAGGTGTCACTTCGTGGAAGATTCTTTCCGCGATAGCTTACTTTCCGAAGGCCACGAAGGACAGTCTGGGAGCTTGCGTCTTAGTGCTCATGATACTAGGGAGGTGCGCCAAGAACACGTGGCACTCGCTGCTGAGAGCGATGGTAACAAAAACAGATGCCCTCCTAGCATACAAGTCCATGAGACTGGCCGGCTAGTGTCTGAACTATCGGCCCCACACACCTACAAAGAGGTTGTCTCGCTGCAGCATTACTAGCCGAAAAATCATGTCATTTGTTAAAGTGCCGCAGTAAGCTTTCATGGCGCCAGGGCAATTTATACGCAATCTCGCCTCATAGCCATCACGCCTAATCACGACCATCTTTCTATGGGATAAGCAGAAAGAGCGTGCCGGAATTTGTGTCTAAGATAGCGATCGATGCTAGACTCAACGTTCCGCGATCTAGGATGCTGGATATTCGAGGATGCTTTTGTCCAATGCGCTTGGATAGTGAACATCTCTAGCCATCCTAACTTGACTTGACCTACTCGACAAATGACCATAGGAAGTTTCAAGCTGTTATCAGCATCGAAAATTGCGACCGTGTCAACGTTGCCTAAGGGACATAACTTGCAGGAAAACCAGCTTTTGAGGTTCGTTTTAACGGTACTCTTTAATACTTCTTGGAAGCTCAAGAGCTGAGATTGCACTGATATTTATATTTTATTTACAAGTAAAAAACATCTTTCTGAGCGCTTCTAGAAATGCACTTGAACATCACCATCGTTGCTTCGCTACAAATAGATAGAAGAGAAGGTGACGTACGATGATCCAGAAAGCGGGAAAGTTGGTGTGTCTGCAAGCGGGGGCAGTTCCTGCTTACACTGCCAAGTGAAAGCTTGTTCAACATGGTGATGAGCATTTGACTCCAGGAAGGCAAAGAAATGATCAACGCATGATCATTAGTAGTCCATGTATTGTTCTTGGTTGAGACGGACGTACGATGGTGGAAAAATTTGCGGCCTCACACGCGAAAGAATCTAAATTTTTTAAACCTTATTATATACAGAAGGTAGCGGCGTCTAAACTGACCTATAGCGTCAGCTGACATACGCTGTTCCTTTAATTTTTTAGTCACGCTTGAAAGTGACCAAATCTTGTGCTTTCAAATATCGCAGATTCATTCTTTAAACAATAATCGAAATTAAGTCTACACATGTTATCACAATTCTCCTCCCATTTTCAATATATAGCTGTAACAATTCCTGCAAGATTTCTAACTTTTTTAACTCCACCCCTTCGCACGGGGCCAAAACAATAAGCCATGAAGTGACGGCGCGTACTTTGGCTCACGGCGCGCACTAAATTATATGAAGACTTGAGTTTTATACTCTATAAACTTCGTAAATCATGTCAGTTATCAGAGTACTATTCTCCTTTGTATCCATCGAAAAGAATAGATGCTGCAGTTTCGCATGGATATACGAGACAATTTTTCACTTCGACGAGTGCGCTATGCAACATTTAGGGGCATTTTTTGTGTAAAGTAGAAATAAACTATGATTACATTGGTATTATGATATCGTTCTTTTAGATATGAAAGAGAACGGCAGTCAGCATTACTGCTGACCAAACAAACACCAGTGAAGGTTCTAAGTCGCTTCAGTGTAGGAAGTGGTAGTTTAATGCAATTGTATCAATATCTCTGAATTACTGCTTGTGCGATGTATTCACATAGCCGGTGACAGGTGCCTCTTTAAAAGATTTCTTAATATAGTAGTGTCCTAGTAAACTGTCGATACATACTTCCCTCTCCGTCTGCAGGTGCGGTTTCGCCTTGTCTACCGTAGTAGATACTGCAGCTGTCGTAGTTAGAGAACATGAGCCCGTATGCAGTTTTGGTGTTGGCTGCGAAAACAAAATTCACAATTACGTTTGTATCACAAGGTGATGTTTCTATCACTTTCTATGCATTTTCGCACAAGTCATCCGAAGCAGGTTGCAGATTGTTTGCTATGTGGCGAATTCTTTTTTTTTTTTCGGGTGATGAGAGAATGTCTGACTGAAGGAGTACGTCAAGTATTCCCCGCCCTTCTGCTGTTTTTGTACGGTCGTGGCACCACCTACGTGTGCTTTCATTCGTTGCTCTGGAATAATGAAGTAGTATTTCACGCGTTACTAAAACGACGCAGGACTATAACCTTACACAATACTGTCAGAAAAATAGTCTAACTTTTTTGCGCAACAACATAAAAAACGGCTGATTCTCATTTTTCAGCTACTCAAAGAGCACCGATGTGTTATTATGGGCAGTGGGGATTACAAAACTCTGTATGTGTAGCTCATAAACATACTGGAATGATAAAGTAATAGTGCTTGTGTACAGCCTACTCTAAACTCCAAATATATCAAAGCAAAACGCTGTAGAACATTTATAGGAAACAGTAATACCCACTTAGTGTACATCCTAACGACTGACTTGCCGTTTTCAGTACACGCACTCATAAATTAGTTCCAAATATATAACTCGAGTGGCTACCACCTGAATGCTGATACTAGTTACGGCATTTGTACGATTGCATATGTTCATATTAGATGTGAAGCATCTTATGGCGAAGCTTAATCCGGTGGTGGTGGTGGTCGTGGTGGTGGTGTGCCGCGTGCCCACCCTTACTGCGCATGCGCGAACAGTTAAAGAAAAAATAAAAATAAAAAACCTCCTCTCCCCCCTCTCTCTCCTCTAGGCATCCCTCCCCACGGCAACCACACCCTCACTGCGCATGCGCCTCCCTTCCTCTCTCCCCTCTTACACTCCACCCTCTCTCCATCCCTGCCCGCGGCGTCTAACTCCCCCCTGCGCATGCGCGTCCCCCCCTCTCTCTCCTCTCCTACGCTCCCCCCCCTCTCTCCTCTACGCATCCCTGCCCACGGCGTTCACACTCCCACTGCGCATGCGTGTCACCCCCCTCTCTCTCCTCTCCTCCGCTTCCCCCTCTCTCGCCTCGCGATGCCGACGCAGGCAGCGTCTGCTAGCGAGTTTCTTGGTTGAAAAAACCGACTGCTCGCGCTGCACAACCGTTCACTGGCCATCCCGTATATATGGCAATGGATCTTGACCTCCAAGGTGGTGCCGGTGGAAGATTTCTCCTGTGCGTTGTTGAACAATAAAAATTCGCAGCGTGCGCGTTAACTAAAAGCGGAGTGCGGGTCTCTGTGTCCAGTCGGAGTCTTCTGTCTCTCATTGCCCATTAGCAGCGATTGGCATGTTCCAGTAGGAAACACTGCCCCATCACTGCCTGCTTTGCGCCTCCCCATTTTTCTCTCCTGCGCAACGCTGCGATGAGCGCCAGCGTCAACGCCGCCGCCAGTGTAAGCGTTAGCGCCCGCTGCTTCACATCTACACATGGTTCCCTTTAGCGGGAGATGGTGTAATTTTTTTCTCCGGCCTGAGACGTAGCTTTTGTCGCAGCGCTAACATCAGCAGCGGTACCTAGAGGAAACTGCGGTCCCTGCATTCTGATAAATTATCAATGTCAGACGGAAAAATTGTCCGCACTCTGCCGGTAAACAATTTTTTGCACAAATTCGAATATCTAACATATAATCATGCGAGGCTCAGTATATAGTTGGCCACAGAAGCGCGTTCATGAGGATTGCTTCACCTACTTCCTTGCTACGAGTACCTAATCCAGGTATCTCTTAGCAAGCGTCACTAGTATATTTAGAGCTCTACAGCTAGGAAGCTTGCAGAGCTGTTACTTAACACCCATTGCTTTAAATGCACGTGATGAACTCGCAAATTACTTTTACATCATAATGTCGAATCATTAACATATTTCTAGCTGCATTTTGTTGACAGTCTCCAAAGTGAAGCGCGAGCTTTATGGTCAGTGGTACGGATAATTATTTCCTATGAAGGAATAATCTAAATGCTTTTTTGTAAGTAACGCTCTTTGAGCTCCTACGTTCCAGCACCAAGACAGCTTGCGTTGTTTTTGCAGCACACTTCATGCCTTACATCTATGCGCAGAAAAAAAGGGCTTGACGTTGGACGACAAAATTCTGACAGCTGTTTACTCTAAAACATTGTTGAAATACTACATTTCTTTCTACATAACTTTTATCACAAGTGTACGTTGCAGATTCAACTACAGCTCACTGCGCACGAATGCTATCAGGAGACATATTGTAAAAATACATTGTCAAGCATATTTCGAATTATAAAAGAATCGATAACCCGTACTTCAGCAAAAAAAAAATGACATCACGGCTTAGATGTACACATGAAAGATGACGCTTGATTTCTAAAATATACAAGACACTGTACGAGAGGGAGCATACCTTGCCGTGCGTTCGTGAAGCCATTCTTCGTGTTTTTGTAGTGGTACTCTTGAGACAGAGTCACTGTTGAATTGCTGGATTGCCTGGAAATTCAAGGTGTATCAGTAAGACGGCACATGGAATTTATTAAAGAGAAGCAGCACACTAATGCACACAAATAACAATTATCATCATCATCATCATCATCGTCAGCCTGACTACGCCCATTGCAGGGCAAAGGCATCTCCCATGTTCCGCCAATCAACCCGGTCCTGTGCTTTCTGCTGCCACGTTATACCTGGAAACTTCTTGATCTCATCTGCCCACATAATTTTCTGTCTCCCTTCAATCGCTTGCCTTCTCTTGGAATCCAGTCAGTTACCCTTAATGACCAGCGGTTATCCTGCCTACGTGCTACGTGCACACAAATACTGTGACCTTAACGTGCATATTCTACTAGGTTTTCTTAAATGTAATCACAGAATATTCCAAAAGTGAAATATCGTGCGAGAATGATAACAGTTCATGCCAGTTG
This sequence comes from Rhipicephalus appendiculatus, assembly GCA_030522465.1. NCBI lineage: Eukaryota > Metazoa > Arthropoda > Arachnida > Ixodida > Ixodidae > Rhipicephalus > Rhipicephalus appendiculatus. Next base: position 14,532 of record JALIZH010014501.1, read on the forward strand.
CACATTTCCCAAGCACACAATACCAGGTCAGAATTCATTGTATTGCAGTATAATTTTCTGAAATGTCTAGAATAACGCATGATGTGTTATGGTAGTGTCGCACACGTGTATTTGAAAAGTGCAAAAGCACAGGGGTAGGTAGAACGCTGAAACATTTTAAATTCTTGAAAAGGGGCTCCTGCTGGAGCGACGTGAATGTTTCCAAAACGAGACGTGTTTTCTTCCCGGTAGTTTTTTCTCTTCACGAAGACAAGCCCACAAACTAAACGCTGGCTGCAGCGGCACGCCTTGCTGAAGAATTTTCATCACATATATTTTCAAAGCCGTTTATTTCGCCATTTCAGTACTTACTTCATGTGACGATGCGACTATTCTGTATAGCACATGCATGAAGGCCATAGGCGTCTGCAGGGTTCCCTTTTAGAGGGACGATGGATCTTAGCAGCGCCCCCCTCCCTATTAAGTCTAAGTATTGGGCAGATTTTGCCCCCCCGTGCGCAAGCCTATGCTGGAGGCCTATGGCTAGGCAGAGGCAATATTGACATTAAACATTTTACATTGAAGCTGTGCATCACTCGGTGTGAAGATTTATTGGATTTCGGAGACAGGTAATCGTGAATAACTGAGTCAATGAATAAATTTTCTGTAGTGCTCGCAGACATCGATAGAACTATTGCTAGAAGAAAATACAGCTAGTAATCGACTAGCGCCGTGCCACGCGAGCGAACTATAACAAAAATACTGCTGTTCTGGCCACCGCCTAGCAGACGACGAAAGCCAAATCCCCCCAATTGCGTCACCAGTGTGCCGTTCGAGGCGACACCTTCCGTGTCGCAGGAGGTGAATAGTAATATCAAGAGTGAACAAGAATCTGCCATGTTACGATTAGATCTAGAATATATTAATACCTGGCGTTCAACGTGAAAGTGAACGCAACTACAAGTGCAAACCAGAGAAATAATACCCAGGTAACGAACGAACGCCGATAGAAGTACATAGGTGTTAGGTTATTATCTCGTTGTTCATGAGCTGCTCATTTGGACGATTTCATTGTAAAAGATGGCAAGGTACTTAATTTTAATCAGCGGAATCTGAAATGTTCACAATCAATCATAAAAAATACAGCCCACTTAACATCAGTTAGACTGATCTTAGAATACACCTGTGCTCTCTGTGACCCTGCAGACAAAAAAAAAAGAATTCAGGACTGAATTGATAAACGGAAAAAATACAAAACCGAGCTGCTAGGTTCGTCCTGGAGCGGTAAGGGCGGAATGAACTTTGTATCGAAATGAAACACGAGTCGAACTGGCAACTGCTTTTCACTGAACGGGAAAACTTGAGACTGAAGTTCTTATTTCACATATACAATAACATGACTGGAAGTAGAAGCGAGAACGATCTTAGACAACTGAATTACGTTTCTAATCGTAAGGACCATTCTCTTTAAATACGTGAGTACCGTTCTTCGACAAACTTGTTTGCAAACTCTTTCTTTTTTGTCAAAACTACTTTGTAGTGGAACCAGCTGTGTGAACAGCAAGTGTGCTGTTCGAGTGAAACTTTGTTTTTTTTTTGCTTCCTGTAAGCGCACTGCTATAACGCCTTCGGCCAATGCAGTGCGATCCTTGAATACAAAATAAATAACGTCTTAGCACCGCCAGGCTTTGAATCTCTTACAAGTATCTGTGTGTATTTCAAGAGTAAAGAAGCCAGAAAAAAATTGTGTTCCTGAAACAGATCTTAACGCTCCTTAGAAGTGCATGCAATTTTTCTATAATATTCCAAGGAGATTTCACCCACACCTCGTCTATTTAGTATCGGTCATCAATATTCTTCGATGCCGAAGGCTCCGCATACTATAATAAGTCTTCAAAGCGGCAGTTCTTTCGACAAACAAATGGTCGAAAGCTGCGCGTGATGTTCGCGCTACACGTCTCAGAGACGGATTTTTTAAGATACCGTTTTTGTTCGCTAGGTATATTAAAAAAGCACAATATCATCACTTCTATAAAATATCATATTGCCATATTAGAAACGGCTGATTGCCGACAAGCGCACGATCAAGAGAACATGATTTAATTTTAGGAGGCGCATACGAATAGGCGTGTATGTGACTGGCGCAGCATCGATGGCTGGATTTCTGTACATATGGTGGCGCTGGGTCGTCGCGTACGACACCGACACCGATATCTGTGTTACAAAACCTTCACTTAACACCATATTGCGTTCTATGTAAATTTTTCTATAGTGGGTACATGTCTTTTTCGTACTTCAGTAAACTATATATACTTGGTATCACAAGCACGCGCTTAACACGATTATGCCTGTTGGCGTCCACTCACGGTGGAAGTCAAATTATACAATTGTAATGGTTATGGGTATTTACATGGTTATATTATGATGACCCATTCACCTCCTATTTTCGCTCCATCTCAGAATAACTTCACTCCTCATCACCCTCACTTCATTTTGCAACCGTATGCTAAATTATTTTATACAAAGGTATGCTATGCTTTCCCTCTGACCTCCTCTTTTCCTTCCTCCTGACCCTCACTTCCATTTTATGCCCCCTTACTATATCATCATATGCATGGCTATGCTATGCTAGGAGCTGCTTGGTACGTACCCGCATTCTGCTGAACACTACCTTCTGGTTAACCTCCCTGCCTTCCTCTTCTCTTTATCTCTCTCTCTCTCTCTGCTGAACACGTCAACTGGAGGAGGGAAAAGCTTAAACAGATCCGCTGTTAAAACTCCATGCCTGCGAGGAAGGCGCTGCAATGTTACCGCGTAAGCTGGCGCGGCGGGCTTCATAACTCCTTGTAAACCCGCAGGGCCGTCGGCGTAAATCCCGGCTCTCCCTCCTCGGTTTTCAATCTATCTATCTATCTATCTATCTATCTATCTATCTATCTATCTATCTATCTATCTATCTATCTATCTATCTATCTATCTATCTATCTATCTATCTATCTATCTATCTATCTATCTATCTATCTATCTATCTATCTATCTATCTATCTATTTATCTATCTATCTATCTATCTATCTATCTATCTATCTATCTATCTATCTATCTATCTATGAGGATGTTTGAAAAATACTGGTTATCCCGTTGTTATTGCTGGGAAGCATTAAACTGACCAATCATTACGCAATCCACATGACTCTATTGCCATACAGTGTTACATCTGGTCATGCGTTCCGCGTTGACGCTTCTATAGGTTTTTTTTTTCAAAAACGTTTCGAGCACTGACGTGACTCGGGATTAGAACACTTGCTTACGACGCAGAAAGGCTGAGTTCGAATCCTCCTCAAACATATTTTTTTTAATGTATGTCCTAGGTGCCATGGAGACCAGCGGCGGTGGCGGATAACTACACCACCAAAAGTGGATATTGCGAATTCATAACAGTTTACGATCTAAAAAAAACGCACACGCGAACACACAGGAGGGTATTGCTGTCAGAGTCTCCTAGATAGGCTGATGGAACGTTAGAAGCACAGTGGCACTTGCACAACCACGTACAATGCCGAGAAATAAAATGTTCTCGCACGCGGTGATCACGCGAAAGTTAGATCCTCACGAAGACTTTGTGTCATGTAACGATGATTGTAACGAAGTTAGAAATACGTCGTTTTAATTATTGATTATATCTGAAATTTATATACATTCCTTCTACAGAATGAGCATGCAGTAAGTTTTAGGCATGGGATCAATGCGCTTCTTTGACAATACAGTGCTTCTGTACAGTGCCTTCTTTTAAAAGTAAGAGTACTTACATTTCACCGGATTTCTTAAAGTCCACTGTGATTTTGATAGTATCTCCAGTGGTCTCTTTGGCCGTAACCTTCACGCAAGTGGTTTCATTGCTCCACGGGCTATTATCAGTGGTCGCCTTTACCAAATGGAACGTTTTATCCGTACTGGCATTAAAGCTCTGTAGGAAAAAATTATCCGATTTTATGAAGGGCCAGGATAAGCAGCTTAGCACGGCAAAGAGTTAGATGGCGATATTGCCTCAGGACTATCGGATGCATTAAATATAATCAGCTCACTTGAACCAGCGCAGATATAAGGTGATTACGATAATCACCCTTTAGATAATTTGAAGTCCTGGTCACCCTACAAAGGCCATGCTATTATCATCGTTTCTGCTTATCTGCGATATTTGCTATTATGCCAGTGTTGTTTATACGGAATGCGCATTTATTCTCCACTTTCAGCTTTTAGGCATGAAAGGCCTTTAGCTTCCGCTGTCGGCGGCCTTCAACTGACTGTGAGCCAAATGCCAGGGTGGTTATCTAGGCACTTCAAGTGAGGAATCCGCTGAACTCGAAGAGCTAGGATGGGCACTCAAACGAGACTTCAGAGTATCGTCATCGAGACATCAAGGCGATCAGCCTAAAATTTTAACAAAGTGAGGTATTTGGCAGACAACCCGCCGTACACGATCGCCTTAGATGTCCTAGATGCAGTGCAAACAAGTTCTAAATTATTGTGCTTCGCTGTTAGTGTTTTTCACCATGTCACTCGATGTGTAACTTTTTCTCTGAACAGTTATTTACTATTTGCATTAGCGACGTTCCAAAGGCAGAAATGGCGCCCATGCACTTTCTCTTTAAAACGCCAGTGGCAAGTATGTCTCTTGTGAATGCAAGTTCTGGGCAAGAAAACGGTGCGCTGCCAGATGCAGGGCTTTCGTCGTGCGAGTTGCCGCATTCTCTGAGAGATGGCGCAAAGGTGCGAGAAAACGCACTACCCGGCTATCGCACCGTGGCCGCTTCGTCCGGATGCGAAAGGAAAGGCCCAACAATTATCCTGCAGTCACAGCAAACTATGGCGTCCATATGAACGTGTGTAAAATGTAATGTGATGCAGTCTGGTGAGGGGGTGGTTTTGCGATCGTGTACAAGATTGTGGCTAGTATAATGACCAACCACTATGCTTGGCCGGCAGACATTTCACGTTTACATCTATTCGCGATTACGTGGGACCCAGCCATTTTCTTTCCATGACAGGTTAATTATTTTGGCTGCTTTAGCCAAATGTAGAGAAGGACGCAGTCTACTCCAGCTGGCGTTTCATTGACAACCTGAAAGTATTGCATTTGAGTGTGGCCACCACGCCAGTCGTGGAACAGGCTTCTTAAATCGGGGCCCTTTATTCTTCAACCGCGAAGCCAAACTCACATTCCACCGAAGTATATCAAAAGGACTGCGGGGTTCAAACACACGACAAGCAGAGGTTCATTACTTGCTATTTTAGTATGTTGCCACACGTTGTGTGAATTCTGTACATGAAGTGTATTACTTATGTGTTGTGCAATATAACATTCATTCGGCAGCAATGAAAGCTCAGGCAATTGCAAGCTGTACCATATGTGCGCACAATCGAAACCTCAAGGTCCTCGCTTGCAATTAGAAACGTTTATCTTGTTCAGCTTATTGTTTCATGGCTACGGTTACACGCAGGACATTTTTTTCCCTTTAAGTACACATTTTATACAAAAAAAATGCTACGAGTATAAACAACTCGGCATCTTTGCATTACAACTCTATCTGGAGATGAAAATGCCCAGCCGCATTTAAAAGTTCTTTGAAAAGACTAAAGAACTATCGTCGGCTTTTTATTGATAATTGAAGATGATTTTTTATATGGTAGCGTTACACATATCTGAATTGTTGCCATACCACTTTTTTAGAATAAAATTCACATAAGTCTGAGATACTCTTCATGGATTTCCTATGGCAAAAGAGGAAAAATGAGGCCGCCTAACATCGATTACCAACAAACCGGAAAAAAATTGGGGGACCCTTAATCTTCGCCTTTAATAGTTGAACGTGATAGCGATATCCTGTCCCTTGTGCGTATTTCAATGACTTAGTGCGTACTATGTAACGGGTAGCATGCTTTACACCAGGAGAAATTATGCGTGGCAAATGTGGGAAATGTTTTCGAACTTGCTATGTACTGTTGCGAAATTGGAGTCGCGGCTCCCAACGCCGCGAACCACCGGCGTGATTCGGGTAGCGTAGCCGGTGGGACCTCGAGTGGGTGACGTGCCCGGTGCATTCATCATGACGGATTGAAGAGAGAAAAATACTTTATGTACAGTATTGACATCATGTGATCGAAAGGACCAGACATGAACAGCTCATGAACAGTTCAAGAACAGCTTGTGAACAACCTCGAACAGCTCCAGCGCTCTTCGGTGCGCCGCATTAAATCCGAAGGTTGGGGTCCACCCCCACATTCTCCCTCTCCACGCCGTGGCCAGGTGGCCAGGAGTCCTCCAATCCTGCAGAACTGGGAGGAGCATAAGAACGACCACGCCCGTGCCTCCAAAGGTCAGTTGACGTCGGTTGGTTGAAGATTCCCCACGAGGACATTTCGGGGAAATGGCATCTCGTCGACGACGCATGAAGACAGGTGAGGTCAGAAAGTTGACATCGGCACTGCGTCAGCGAGCAAACACCTGCATAACCCCTTCGGGGTATGGACAACTCGTTCAGGACGCCCCTGGAAGGATGGGCCATACAGCTGGCACCTGCACGGCGCCAACGAGTCGACACTGCTGCTGCGCAGAGGCGCTATTGTTTGTCCACCGCACCCTACTCGGGATTGTTGCTCCCGGTCGCCGAGACGAGCGGGCGAACGACGACTAGCGTCGGGCAAGGCGAACACCCCACGATTCTCGGTATCCGCAGCCTTTCGAAGTACGATGTCAAGGTGGTAATTGTGCGAGGCACAACAGTACCCACTCCGTGGTGTTAAGGGAATACGCGCAGTAAAGTGTGTGCCGTTTGTAATGGGTGGCTGGCTTTAAACTATGAAATCGTTATGATAGTCACATATCCTGACGCCCGATGGCAATGTACGCTTGTACCACGCAATATTCCTGGGATATTACATGTTATATTGCGACGCCTATATAAAAGACGCGTGCGTTTGCGAAGAGTGAAAGTTATTTTCACTGCATTTCCAAGCAGAGGAAGTTATTTTCACAGTACTCTCAAGCAGAGGCATGGCTGTGTGGTAGAACACCTGCTTGCCACGCAGGCGACCCGGGTTCAATCCTCACTCGGACCCGAAAATTTGTATTATTTTATTTGCATCTTTCTCGATTTTTCGGTCACGGACAAGATGATGATTTTTCGCTCACAACCAACGACGCCGACGCCGACACCGACGCCGGATTTTCTGCAAAACGAGCTCTTTAACGCTCTCGCGTTAAAATGTAACATGACACCGGAGTCTGGCAAGAAGAAAGCACAACTGGGTGAATGGCATGTTCTGGGTGTGGGTAACGGGCGTTCCTGCGTCTTCCTTCAACCTAACACATCCACACAGTCCAAACTAAAACAAGCCACACGTAGTGTCAAAATAAATGAGTTACATGTCGCACATTAACGCTACACTACCATGTGTAGTTGCATGAATGGTGTTAATGAATACGTTGCTGATTAATTTGCACTAAACCTTGGATCCACGAAGGACGCTGTGCCTTCTAGAAGTGTTTCAATGCTTTTACAGAAGGTTATGAGCCCGGCGAAGGCGCATTAGTTCAAAGAATATACAAACATAAGGCCTTAATTGGTCCTTAGCGCAGACGCGTGCTGAGAACAGTGGCGTGAAGGGAGATTAAGAATGGTAACGGGCATTGCTAAGAGAAACATCGGGTGAGTTAAGGAGAGAGTCGTCAGATGAATAAAAAAATCTCCGCTGTTAATTCAAAAAGGGGAGTCGGCGCAACCATGAATCAAGCATGGGTGGCAACAGTTACAAATCACTATGGCAGCGCGAATCAGGAAAAATATCGATAAATTACACTTATTTTTTTTCCTATTAGGTATTAAAAGATGACAATTACATACTGCGCCTATCCAGACTCGTGAAGGAGCTCTCGTGAAATAATGTTATTCAGAATTTATGAGTAAGACATAAAATGTATAAGAAAAATGTACGAAGTCCATATATAGTAGACGGAAAGGAAACAACTAACTGCTCTATAATGTGACCAGAAACCTTCATTTGTGACAAGTGGCTGGTATAAAAGTGTTCATAATCAAAAGAATGTATGAAGAGCTGCTGCAAAGCCTTTACCTTCTCTGCTATTTGGTGGGTGCCAAATATTCCTTCGTTCGCCCAGTTTGGATTCCGGCGTTCTGACTCATTTTCAGAAAGAGCCACTCCCAGAAGAGAGAAAAGGACGAGGACTTTCATGGTGCGAGTTTCCGATGAGCCTCCAGCCGATGGGATGTTTGGCTCGTTGAATGTTCACAATTTATATAGTTCCGTTCTATCGCATCAACAATGGGATAACGCGAATAACCCCGCGTAAAACTATTTCGTTAAAAAAAGATATGTTCAGTGGCAATCAAAAGGTCAAGAGAGAGTGGAGTAGAAGATAGGCATGGGAATTAACTACAGTACGCCCATTGTGCTACAAAAGGTCAAATTGTTGAATAAAAGAATATGTATTTTCAGGTATGCGAGTTGTTATTTTTGTTTTTTTTAGTGTTCGTGCGGGCAGAATCTTGACGAAGGTAAGTTTCTTTTTTTTATGCTAGCATTCCTGTCAGGTAAATTACGCTAAAACCTCCTACAATTATAGCTCTTTGACGTTCATTTTTTTTTTGTTCCACACGAGCCTCCCACCGACGACAAAGAAGGCTAGCCCTACGATTATAATTATAATAGAAGCGGTAATTCTGGTGACTAACTAATAGCAATATATTGGTTCGTTTCTCAATATACAATAAAACTGTAGAGCGCATTATCGTGAGCACGGGAAAATATGCCATGACAATGCCTTGGCATGAAGTATTATTTCCGTAAAGCTAGAGCATGAGCGGATGGAATTATAAGACATTAACGCGGCAGCCTTACATAGCTTGTTTTGCAGAAACGTCGGCGTAGTTGGTTGCGAGTGAAAAAGTCAGCGGAAAGTCTTGATAAATGCCAAAAAGTAAAAATAGAATTCCTTCATCATCGTAAAAATCAAACCGAGGCCTTGGGCGTGACAAGCAAATGTTCTACCCCTGAGCCCGCCAGTGCTTGAAACGGCATCGTAGAAACGCCAAAAGAATTTGATGCAGTGTGAGGAGTCTCCTTCAACCGCAGAGCCACGCTAGTGCTTGGGAGGAGTGTCATGAACGCATGTAATAATCGTTGAAATAATCGTAGAATTCGCCCCGCGTCAAAGCATGTGATTTGCGCAACAAGCGGGTGGTTTAAGGCAGCCCAACCATTAGTACACAGTTTGAAGCTTCGCATGTGCGCGTGGCACCTCGCGGACGCGTAGTGAGTTGTTTGCCAATTTGCCAAAGGAAGAATTATGGTGTAGTGGCAACTTCGGAACTTTACTGGCATTATACATTCTAGGACAGTTCGAAACGGCCAATGTTACGCACACAAACGTTCCTTTCCTTGCGGCTTGGCTGTAGGCGATGCGAACAGCGTTCAATTACTCTATCGCGTTCTACTCTTTAGGGCGAAGCTTGACCGTTCCCCCCGACTGTTTACCTTCATCTCAAGAGAAGGTATGCGTCTAATCCCTGATCCGAGATTAGAGGTTAGGCCAACGCAAACGTCGACTATCGATTGAAATGGCTCAAGGTGGCGGAGAAAAAAAGTAGACATAAAAACGTGCTTTCGCGTGCACATGCATGGCGCGCAACCTGTTAATTTTGCACATTTGAGGGCGCACATGTGAACTTACTATTTAGCATTTAATATCTGATTTACACGTTAATCGCCGAGTAAATTGCACGAATTTACAATGGTGTTGAAAGCTATAGCCTGCACCCCGGTAATTTCGACGCCATGGAGCATGGGGCCACAATTTTTGAGGGCAGAAGTCTTGGGTGCCTCACAGAAAGTGACCTCATCGCATCGACACGAAGGGCCCAAAAAGTATCGGGTAATTCCAGATGACGTCAACACTACGTCGGCTGTGATCATCTACCTTCTAATGACGTTTCCATAATGTCCGATCACTTGACGTCATATGAGGACGTCCTCCCATATCGTTGCTCGGTCGATGGCGAGCCAATCTTGGAGGTAGGGGAACACCATGGGAAGTGCAAGAAATTCAGGAGGGCGATATGAATAATTCAGTTGAAAGGGAACGCTGACGTAGTTTAAAGAGACAAACAACCAAAAGACTTTTACTAAGATACGTGAACATAGGTTAACATGCGGAGTTCACTTTTTGAATTTGCTTAAATATGCATAACAAGACATTTACGCTCGTTCAACAGTCCAACAGAATTAAAGATAAAAATCAAATATTTAATTTACAGAGTTTCCCACGACGCACGGACAACGTGTAGAAGTTTATTTAGACATGCGAGTTTTATTCGCTCTTTTTTGGGGGGCACTTACAGTGACCCGCAGGCCGCAACTACGTACAGCTCGTTGCTATTCTCTCACTAAATTTATCAACCTGTGGACATTACTGGCTGGGAGCGAATAAATACTTAAATGATTATCGAAGTAGACGGATGTACGTGCAGTCAACAAACGCACCACATTTGGTGGAGTTTTTAATAAGCACAATTCGTAAATATAGGCCGTGATCTGTTCAATTTATACCACCTCTTTATTATACAAAAATAGGTTGCTTCCGGCTGTGCTGTAACCTCAGTTTTTAAAAGTTTATTTATTTTTCTCTATGTTTGACGATTACTCCTTCCGAATATCATGTGCTACAGAGGGCCAATGCGATTGTATGAACGTTCAAAACAGCCGCATAGAACATGTTGCCGTTTACATGTAAGTTTTCGTCGCCTAGAGTGATGAGCACGGATTTGAACTCTTCGAAGGAGCAACACACACTTGTCTTTGTACTGTCATGGGGTCGTGACGCTGACGAAGGCAGCAGTCGGTGTGTCCAAGATAAAACTATTTATTTGCACGAACATGCCACCTGGAAACGGATAGTCAAACTGCAAGCAAGCAATGCTCGCTGTACACTGACAAAAGCGCACAGAGCGTCAGCCGTGGATCATCTGTCAAGCGGGCAAGCGCGTCGGTATCTATACATGTGCCGTCGAAGATTCCAGTGTTATCGCTTGCAGCCGCGTATGTTCCAGAACGTACACCAATGTTTGCGTTGCGCACGTAATCTCATAGGAAGGTTCTAGGATTATTTAAATGGTTTTCAGTCATTCGGGCGTGGTTTGCACAAGGCAGCATTTAAACGTGTAATGAGTCGGTAACGTAAAAATAGAAAGGAGTGCATGTGGCAGCACTGGCTCCTTAACATGATCGCGCTTTAAGTACGTTTGAAAACGAGGATTTCCGGAATACTTTATATCAACCATCCTCAATTCCGTCTATCGTTTGCTGCGACATTATTCGAGTTTCGGCCATCTAACACTATAGACATAGGCGTGCGCATGAGGGGGGCAGGGGGGCGGCCGCTCCCCCCTAGTCCCCTGAGAGGGGGGGCACAAAGTCAGCCCCATATATTGACATAATAGGAAGGGGGGGGCGCAATGAGTCGGGGGGAGGGGGGACGCAAGGTCAGCCGCATTGACATAATAGGGAGGTTGGCGTTGCGACGAACCTTCGCACCCCCCCCCCCCCCTTCCCTGAAGAGGAACCCTGGGCACTCCTATGCCTATAGAAATGAAGTGTGGTATCTAAAACACTGAGTTTACTTCCGAAGGAAAACAATTGTAGCGCAAAGCAACTCACGGATAGACAAAGAGCACGGGACTGGCACTCTTTCTGTTCGTGTGCTGCTTTGCGCTACAGTTTTTTTTTCTTCAGAAGTCATGAACTAAGTAGCCAAGATAACGTGTTACTAGCGATATTTTTTGAATTTACGCTTATGTTTTTCATGCACGGTCTGAAATTTTTGCCTGCTTGGTCCACAGAAAAATTCATATAGAAAGTTGCTACATGTAAATGGTAGCGGCAGCGTCTTGGATGACGACAGGGACGAAGCTGGAGCCCACAAGGATGTAGGAGCGGACTCTGATACCATAGAGCTCTGTGATGTTGCGTAGTACATTCACTGTGACAGCATGGAAAAAACTTGTATGCTTCTACGCCCTTGTCAAGCCAGCTAATAACGCTAGCGTGATCGCCGAGGCTGGGCGTTTGGGTACCTCATGCTGCGTAAAAATATTACTTGAAGGGATCCGGACACCGACCAAATGATTTAAAAACAAATGTATTGACGTTTCGGTTCCCCCACGGGAACCATGTTCACAATGAAAAAGAACGGCACAGCAGTTCGCCTTTTTTAAGTGCGGCGCATCACGTGACCCAGACGCCTGGCGTACATCGAAGGAAGATTACCCTCATTGCGATTAAGGGTGTGCGGTGTGGTTTGGATGATCAGGGACTCCAGATAAAGGCGTGTAGCATGATTTCTCTCCTTGGCAATCACACGGGCGTCTTTCCAGCTGATAGCGTGTGACGTAGTTGCGCAGTGCTCGGCCACGGCATTGGACGCAACGTGTTTATTCTTGACGTCATTCTTGTGCTGTTGAAATCTTGTCTTGAAGTTGCCGGTTTCCCCCACGTAGACATAAGGGCAGTCCGCACAGGGGATGACATAAACAACACCAGGGTACCTTTCCTTTTCAAGAGGGTGCTTCACACGTACGAGTTCGTGCGGGAGCTTCCTGGACGGGACGTGCGCAGTCTGCACGTCATAAGACCGCAGAACTCGTGCAAGGGGCTCGCTTACCCCCGGAACGTACGGAATCGCGGCCCGTCTCTGTGTGGGTCCAGATCGGGCGGGCACTGCACGAGCCAACTGGCGCCCTACTGAGTCAATTAGGTGCTCCGGGTAACCACACGCCATCAGCTCCTGCCGCACCAGTGCATTGTCACCCACACGGTCTTCCCCTGTCGTGCGTAAAAATACATTTTAAAGGCAACTCTCTCCGTTCGTATGTAAAGGCCGGCCACTTGCGACTTCTTGTAAGATCTTTTGTGCCGAAGCCGCTCCAATGTCACAACTCCATGCTTGCCGTGCGGAAAGAAATTTTTTTGCGTTAGCTATTGCGAGCAATCCGACCTACAGACGGAGAGAATGGCGTCTTGGCAATTGGTAAGTGTCGCAATAGCGTTGTCTATCATGACAATAAGTTTTCAAAAAGTTTTGTTGCTTTTGAGTTTACTGATTACAATGGCGCACATGACCTTAATAAACCGTACCGTACCACACCGTACCATACCATGCCATCCTTACGCGGTGAGAATGTGGTGGTGCCCAATTACGGTGGGTAATTCGACTGGCTGTCGTGCAAGCCTACGAATTTACGGTGTCTCGAACAAACAATATCATGCATGTCGCAAATTTATCAGATCATTTATTAAAGTTCAATCCCTTCCCACCTTTTGCAGATCTTACTAAAGGTTTGGCCTTCTGAATAGTGATATGTGAGGTTTGCTATTGCATTCAATTAATGAATTGGCTTCCTCAGGATGAAGTTTAAGAAAGGACGGTACTTTGTCCTAGCTGCCAAAATTTCTCTCCTTAACTAAAAGCTTCGCCTTCGGAACCCCGCTTGTAGTCTTGTTGACTTAAAGAAGATAAGTCCTTCATGTAGAAATCGATTTATCGAAGAAGTTTTAGAGATGTGCAAGTCTTGTAGTAAAGATAGTTTTAAATATTTTCCAGTGAACATAATTTAAAATACCTGTTTATTTGTTAGAGCAATTATTCACTCGATTATCTTGTCTGGAAAGAATCGCTAATCAAATATTTATAAATCAATTTGCGATGTTCTGAGTGCTAGTCTTGCACGTACAATATTCATTTAATGAACACTATAGGGTGAAGCAATTGTTCAGGTGGCATTCGCGGCCACATTGTCTTTAGTTTAATGTGCATTTTATTATCAGTTATTGGTATCATGACAGGATACAACTATTCATCCGTGCTACACAAATGCGTTTTTGAACGCCAGAGAAAATGCGCAGACCACAGCTTGTAGGTACGTTAAATATGTTTATATTAGCTAAAGTAATATTCTTTTTTTTTCGATTCAGTTTCCTGAAGCAAAATTGTCATTTCTGAGGCTCTTAACGCGTGCTGACTCTGTTTTTTCATCCATACACTGAGTTATAATTCGTTTATTTCGCAATTAAGATATCATCATGCCTACGCAAATGTCATTTCGGCGCTTACTATATTTAGCTGAAAACTCATAGTTATTTTGATGGTGCTTTGTTTCACCTGGATCATGCAAAAGTCAACCACCCTTTGACTAGCTTCATCACAAAAATATTCAGGATATTAGAATGAGTGCCTTCTTGTAGCAACTCTTTTTATAATGTTGAAATAGTGAGACTCGTTTTGGAAGCTTAGCTTTTTTAACATCATCAAGGAAAATATAATAGTGAGCCAACGTGGAGAATTGTTTTCCCATTTGAAAAAGTTACCAGAAGTAAAGAAAACGGAAGACGCCGAACGTAGCCATAAGTGTTCCTTGGAAAGAGTAATTCCAAAAGGCGTACTACGATTGTTCACGTCAACGTCGACGCTGCAGAATAACATCTTCGCCTGTATCGTAGCAACATATTTGCTCTTCTAAATGTCATAGCAATGCATTCTTCTTAACCAGGTGTATTATACCTGAGTTCAATCGTGAGAATGTAAATTTTTGTGTGCTCGGCACACTGAGAAAAGCTTAACACCCTTACATCGGCCTAAATTCCACACCAACGTACAATGAATGGTTTTAAATGAAATTGTGTAACTTCATGTACATTAAATTAAAGCCATGTCAAAAGAGAAACGTCAAGAGAAGCCGCTTTGAACAGTTATCCTCCGTGTGATTCGTGTCTCAGGCTACCGACATCATGAACTTTTCCAATGGTAGATGAGAACTTTGCAAATATAATGGTTCCTAGTTACAAAGAAGTGTTTTACAATTTTATTGAATAAAATTTGTTCATAGACTCTGTTCACTTCGTGAAGTATGATACTAGGGATTTCAGCACTCGTACTTTCAGTTTACACAGCACGAGCCAAATAGAGTCGAAGCTTTATAGGAAAATTCGGTAGCCCGGGTGACCTCACGATCCATCCCACTTCATTGTAAAATTAGTGGATGACTATCAAGCTGCTGGCGATATTCTGCCTTCTAAGTCTGTAGGTCATATTGGTCACCCAGTTTTCCCAGGTTTGAAGTTATTTGTACGTCAGCCAGGCTTGCCTTTCATGGATTTCACAGAGGGCAGAATTGTGGGATGGGTCGGAAGTGGGAGAGGAGGGGGGTAGCTAGGGTCCCCGTTTCCGAACTGGAACTGAAGGCTGTTTTCCTGGTAGTGAGGAACGTGTAGCGGTTGGGTTAATTGCCATTCGGCGGAAGCATCGGCGATGCGCTTCGAAAGGGCATGCATCTCATTCCAGAAACACTTACCGGGATATGCATGTGCACCGTTTCTCGACCCTCGGGCTGAAGAATCGGCCGACAGCCTCATTGACGGAGTTTCCCGAAAGCACGAGTACACGAGGAGGTCAACGCGGCGGCGGTATTGGGAAGGGGGGGGGGGGTGTAGGGTAGTGCAGGCGTTCTGGATAGTTGCAGTGAAGATCGTAAGATGAGCTTCGTGCTTAGCATTATTTAGGAGCACACGTTTGAACCACATAGATT
This sequence comes from Rhipicephalus appendiculatus, assembly GCA_030522465.1. NCBI lineage: Eukaryota > Metazoa > Arthropoda > Arachnida > Ixodida > Ixodidae > Rhipicephalus > Rhipicephalus appendiculatus. The sequence goes on from JALIZH010014501.1 coordinate 30,165, forward strand.
CTTGTCAGAAGGAAATAAGTGGGAGCATAGCAGCTCCTTTTTTATGTGTTAGACACAATATTATTGACAACTAACAGACACTAACTTTTCTTGGCATCATTGTGCATTAGTTCTCATTAATATTAGATTCTTGTAGCATTGGAGTTTCCGAACGCTAGCGTTGTAGCCATCCCTACCAGTACTTCTAGGTCTGCTCTATGAGGTGATGCGTTTATTAATGTATCGTTTTTCGGTGTGTAAGCCACCGCTGTCGATCCGTTCTGGTTCGTAAGAGCTGGCGGCACGGCACAAAGTGATCAAGATTCATATCTTTGCAAAGGTTGTAAACAAAGGCCTCGTGATGCCGAGCACACGAGTTTTTGCAATCGCACATGAAAGGAATACGGTGGAATTTCAAGGAAACGGGCAAATACGTGCAGCGTACTAAGAATCACATGGACGAAGAAAGTGAGGAACGTGTCCTTTTCAAAAAAAACCGCCAGGCCTGCGCAGAACGCGCAGCACAGCCACAGCGAAAGCTGGGAGGGCGCCCTTTAGCATTTTTTACACCCTTGGGGCAACTACTACAAGCCCACTTGCATGGTACCCACTATGCCATAAATCATCATAATTTTTGTGCAGTGGGCAAGCGTCTACTATGCCATTATTCGTCATTCTTCGGAAAAGCGCGGTGCCCGCTACACTCTTGTAACGAAATATGTGCACTTTGTTGATGCTGTGGCTGACGACGATGAAGAATTTTGCCTGAGGCTTTTGTAATGGGTCGGACGCCTTGTGTGACGCCTGGTTCTTACTTTACAGTCCTAAAACGCTTTGCAACACACGTTAACGCGATTCCTTACCCGATATGAAGCCTGCGTAGGGTCAGTTTGCACCGCAGTTTCAAGCAACGGCGTAGATCAGAGGTAGAGTGCTGAGCTACCATGCAGAGGACCCGGGTTCGATTCCCATTCTGTCATAGGTGTTTTTTATTTATTTAGTTTTGTTCTTATTTCGTGCGATATTGGTTACGGGCACCAGCGGCGGCGGCGGCGGACAACTACGGCGCAGAAACGACCCTTGTTGTGATTCATAACAGCTTTCGCTGTAAAAGTACGCTGCGAGGTTTGCCATGTGGCACCACCAACAAGCCCATTCTCATGTTGTTTCTAGATGGCTAGGCCATGAGCAGGACTCTCCTCAGTGAGAACGCGGCAGTGCGGCAGATCCTTCTGGACTTAGTCAGATAGAAAACGCGGCAAGTTTCGTAGGGCAGAGGGTCGGCAAACCATTTGCCCAGCCGACTTTGGATAGCTTTTGATGAAAAATGACTTGGACTTGTGTAATCTACAGGCTACTCTGAGGCTAAAGGGCACGCAGACGCAGGAGACGTAGCCTGCGTGCTGGTCACCGCTTCTGCTGCTAGCAGGACCAGAAATTGCCACATACGCTCCGTTCTTTGTATTTTTTAAGTTACCGCGCCTTTACACGTGCAACTGTTGTCTTGCACAAACCGCGCCCGAATATCTGGGAACCATCTAGAGAAACATAGAACCTTCTGATGACATTACGCGCAGAACTCGAACATTAGAGTTTGCTCTGAAACTTACGATGCCGCTAGCGATAAAGCTGGAATCTTCGATGGCACATGTATCAATCCGATGCGCTTCACCGCTTGACAGATTTTCGACGGCCGACGCTATGCTCGCTAATGTTAGCGTACAGCGCGAACTCTTTGCTGTAGTTTGAGTTTCCGTTTACGAACCACAAGTTCGGCGACATAAAGATCTTCACCTTGGACACACCGACAGCTGCCTTCTTCCACGTCACGGCTCCGTGACAATATCAGCTGGGCCTTCGGACCATAATGCTGCTGGCCTGCTAGTAAATGAAGTGAACTGATGGTCAGTATGCTGACATCTGCGGCATCAGAAACTTGAACAAATGCACGAGGAGCCCAGGAATTTCAGAGTGTTTTAATCACGAGATCGCAGAACCAAGCTGCAACTGCCATGTCGTCAAACAGCTGGAAGCCAAAGCGTGTAATGTTCGCGAAACCTGTCGCTGAAACATTTCCCCGAGTCCACGACCGCACCGTAGCTGTTTATTACTTGTGTGTTCCTGTTTACTTAATACATCATGGTATATTTCACATGCAACTCAAAATATTGAATACCAGGGGTTTCAATCCTTGAATAAGATAGGATTTTAGAAAAACTCCTTCATTTTGTCGCCAAAACAAACCTGAAATTTGCACTTTTTGAGACTACAATGTGGTAATACCACAATGTAGAACTACAATTTATTTATCTGGTAACCAATGCTTCAAACCAGCAAACTACCAAACTATATTTTGAAATTGTCTACATAAAACCGTACGTTGGCGACGCCGTCGTTTTGCTTCTATTGATTCTGCTCCGTTCCAGTTGAGAATCTTCATCCGCACATTGCTTAGTATACACATCACGTGTATCCATATTCAATGTCAGATATTTATACAGAAAATTGCAACAAGGTGGGACGATTGACTTTTTATCATTGTCCACCCACAGTTCATAACCTGCAACGTGAATTAGAGTATATCAACTATTATTTCAAGTACAAAAATAGCTTTATTATAGTACTCATAGCTCGAGTCATGTATATGTTAGGCTATCAATAGATTGTCAACGTGGCTTTTTGGGCTAGTTGGTTATATGCTTCAAAAGGGGGCATAGCGCTAACACACACGGACGAGCCAGATACAACAGGACAAGCGCTAACTTTCAACTGATTGTTTATTTTGGAAAGTCGCGGTATAAATAGATCCGTATGCAAACGGTCCACTCATCACACATAAAAACGTGCCGCGTCAAGAAAGGCCAATTCATTTTCAGTCAGTGCCACCGACGGGCAGCTGACACAACTATCACCTCTCCTCGCGATCAGGGCGGCTTCAACAATCTCTCGTAGTCTTGTTGTTGAAAGAGTGCACCGTTGTATATAGGAATGTTGATAAGACTACGAGAGAGATTTTTGAAGCCGCCCTGATCGCGAGGACAGGTGATAGTTGTGTCAGCTGCCCGTCGGTGGCACTGACTGAAAATGAATTAGCCTTTCTTGGCGCGGCACGTTTTCATGTGTGATGAGTGGACCGTTTGCATACGGATCTATTTGTACCGCTACTTTCCAAAATAAACAATAAGTTGAAAGTTAGCGCTTGTCCTGTTGTATCTTGCTCGTCCGTGTGTGTTAGCCCTATGCCCCATTTTGTAGCAATAGATGTTTAAAGTTTTTGGGGCTTTATTTACAACGCCTATATTTTACAATGTATATTTAACGAGCACAATTTATAGTACTTGCAGCCACACATCTTCTGGTCAGTTGAGAAGCTTTTCGCATAATAAATAAAACCACGAATTTTCTTTGCTTTCTGCGAACGAGCAGTATTGGAGCGAATATGCTACCTACAAGTGTCGCGCAAATAAGAAACAGCATTACACTGCAGCATGCGTGGAACTGCTGAGGTAGAATGGCCTCAATGGAGATCAGAAGTATTCGGTAGAGGTGAATGAATAGCATCTTTCGTGATGGAATTTCGCTTACGTACTAATAAGACGACGCACACAAAGACATATCTGGTAACTGACCCATTTCTCAGTTAATTTTGTTCAATAATCATGAGATGGCGCTCTCCGCCTGAGAATTCATGGCGCAAAGCGAAATGGTTTAAATGCGAAGCTCTGATCCTACAACTGCGCTATCAGATGTCGTGCACGAAAATGGGTGATTGCTGACGCACTGTGTTTAGTTTGTGCTGAAAAATGAGAAAACAGAGACGGGAGACGTGTGCCAACAAAGAAATACAAAACTGCCCACCATTAAGAAATGATTCGCCATGGGGCCCATCCGGATATCTTACTGTACGATTTTCTTCGAGCATTAAAAAAGCAAGCATATGTGACATTGCTGTGTGTACCCGTTCAAAAAATTATTTTAACCGCTGGACTTCGCCAACGGTGAGCACAGTTGATACAGTATGACCGATTTGTTTTTATGTGCTTCGAAAGAATCGCACCAGGAGTGATCAGAAGCATGGAGACGCCGTCTTCATTATTAGTGCTTTTTCCATGGCGCTTCATGTTTAATTTGTGAATGAGCAGCAAGATTGATTAACTTATAATAATTCAAGGATTTATGTGCCAAAAGTAATCTTTAATAATGAGGCTCCCTTGTAGCGGAAGGCCCTGAAAATTTCTACCACACGGGTTAGTTTAAAGTGAGTAAGCCTAAGTGGAAGAGATTCTACCATGGTCGCTTCCATCGAAAATTCGACCACCATGGACAGGCTTGTACCCGTGACCTTCTCATCAGCAGCCAAGCACCTTCACCACTTTACCACCGCTGCGGCATTTGAATAATTCGACGCGCAACACATTCGGTCGAGGCTGCTCACGTTTGCAAGCACTGCCATTTGTTTGGGATATGAGCACAAACGAAATTCCTTGAAATTAGCATGAACATCAATATTTCGTCTGCACATATTTTGAACAAGTAAATATATGATTCACATTTGCTGCGCTGGATGCCAAAACCGCGAGAAGTTTTGAGGCACGCCGTAGTGCGAGACTTGGGAATAATTTTTACCAACCTCGGTTCTTCACATGCAGTTGAATGTATATTAATGGGTTTCTGTTCGTGAACTCCTTCGTGAGCATGTACGTGTATTTGCATGTGAAAGCAGGTCTACCGAGTGCTGCGAGAAAGGCACCGCTGCAGACATGTTGCGAAAGGATGTAGGTACGATGAGCAAGAAAGCGGCATATCGGCATGACGAGAACTGGCGACATCTCCTGCAAATATTTCTACAGGAGCGCTTATTCCCCATGGTTATTCCGCTGGGTATTTCAAACAGATAACGGAAAGCAAGGTGTAATAAGTGCTCGTTACTTGTCCACGTATTCTTCTAGCTTGAAGCGCACGAAGGAGAGAAATTATATGGACTGAATAGTGAAATGATATTACGGCTACTGCATTTCTACACATAAACAAGAAAGTGGCGAGTATATTAGTCTACATCATTGCTGGCATTTGTTTTTCTTGAATAATATTGTCACGCAAAAAAAAAACAAATAGTTTCCCTTGAAATATGAATAACTACAATCTTTCAGTAATTGTAAGAAATAAAGTTATACGCTCCCCTCGTCAAGTTTTTCTAGAATAACTCAGGCAGGGCACCTAACATTGGAACAGGACCTTTTATCATTACACTGAAACTGTGTAATGAGTGGACATGGTTCGTTCTTTTAATAACGGCGCCTACTAAATTATATCAAGAAATTATATCAGACTGCTGATGAAAAGATCGCAGAATATTATCGCTTCTAAGTAGACTCTCGGTACACCTCTTCCCGCTCCCTTAGCAGGCGCATTCGTTCCGTTTTTGCCGTAGTAGATGCTGCAGTCTTCGTAGTTAGAGAAAGTGAGCCCGTATGTAAAAGTACTGGAACCGTCTGCGAACACAAAAAACAAAGTGATGTTTTTTTTTATTAGCAAAGTGACTTTGCTATCACTTAGCAAAACATTTTCTCAAAAGCCATTCGAATCACCTTGCCATGTTTTGCTATTATGAGAACATTTTAGCCGAGTGAGAGATCCTGGCTAACAAAGCGCAAAAAGAGATGGACTGGAAAAACGTTTATTAAAAAGAAAAAATCACAGCATATCCACGCAGTGAATGATGATGAGTGAGCGAAGCTCCGGAGGTTCATCGGTAAACCGTGAATCTTCCGTGAATTCTGCCCAGTACATCATCAACGACGTGAGATGGTCAGTGAACGGTTGTGCAGCGCGAGCAGTCGGTTTTTTCAATCAAGAAATTCGCTAGCAGACGCTGCCTGCGTCGGCGTCGCGAGGCGAGAGGGGGGGACGTAGGAGAGGAGAGAGAGGGGGAAGCGTATGAGAGGAGAGGGCAAGGGGAGGAGGGGGGAGAGCGGTCTCCTATCACACTAGAGCACGCATCTGCAACGCAGCGACGATGGAAAGGTGTCCTTTGATGAAAGGTCTTGCGTTCGACGTCTCGGTAAGGCAGAGCACGTTCACCGCGGTGACACGCATCTGCAACGCAGCGAGCGCCTTCGCGAATGGTCTTGCGTTCCACGTCTCGGTAAGGCAGAGCACGTCCACAGCGGTGACACGCATCTGCAACGCAGCGAGCGCCTTCGCACCATCTATTGATCAATTCATGTACTGCGGCACCGCAGTGCCATCTCGTATTTGAATTCATCAACTATGTTGCGCTAGCCCCATCTACTGCCATCTAGTGAGCACTTCACGAACTAGAGGTGGCTACATACTATGTACGGAAGAGGGGAACGACCCACACCCTCAGGAGCTTCATCCCTAAAAAAGAAGGGCTTGAGACGCAGGTGGGTGGGGCCCCGAGTCCAGGGCTCCAGTAGCCTCAGCAGCCCGCCGTGCCAGGTCCAGGAGCGCCACTTGCGCCTTATTTTCCTCGCTAGCGAGCAAGGTCGCCCACTGCTCCGTCCTGAGCTCTTGCGCCAGAATCTGAAGCGTGTTAAATTTGGGTGGCCGTATTTCGCATTCCATGTAATGTGAGTAAGAGTTCGCTTTTTTCCACGCCACGGGCCAGAACAGGGGGTATATTTTAAACACAGGTGTGCATATGTATTTGACTGGAGGCGGCGCCACTCATGCGCTTCTTTTACACCTAGCCGAGAGTGGGTAGGGGAGTATCACCGTCATTGTCAACGCTGGTGTTCTGAGATATCCCGAGGAGTGTGGGGAGCCTGGGGAAGCAGACGGATATCTATAGACGAGGGACAGTCGCTCGGTGAGTCATAACGATAGAGCGGACAGTGAAGCTCACACAAAGGACATCCACCTTTCACTTTGTGCGAACAGTTGTGGCTATACCAGCATGGGGTGTCAGCATTTTCTGCGGAATAATGTTAACATTATTTTACGCTTTACATAAATGACGCAGCGGTATAAGCCTACGCAATGTTGTCAAAGAAGTTTGTGCGTAATAACATAAAAACGGAAAATGCTCATTTTTCAGTTACTTACAGTTGACCAGCGATATTTTATAACTCACATATAGTTTAAAAAGAACTCTCTATGTCCATCCTAACACCAGAGCACGCTACAGTGAAGAGGTAAAAGGGCTTGTGTACAGCCTAACCGATACCCCCAAGATATAAAGATTCTATACATTTATGAAAAAAAAAATGGAAGGACACTTTGTAGATTCCAAAGTGTGTTCGGCGAAAGCGTGTGGCCATTCCACTGATTATGCCATGTCTTTTAGATGTGAAGCATCTTATGGCGGAGCTTAATCCGGTGTGCGGCGTGACATCCCTTACTGCGCATGCGCAAACCCTTCCAAAAAAATTAAATAAAAACCTCCTTTCCCCCCTCTCTCCTCTAGGCATCCCTCCCCGCGGCAACCACACCCCTCACTGCGCATGCGCCTCCCCTCCTCTCTCCCCTCCTATGCTCCCCCCCTCTCTCCTCTAGGCATCCGTGCCCGCGGCGTCCACACTCCCCACTGCGCATGCGCGTCCCCTCCTCTCTCTCCTCTCCTACGCTCCCCCCCTCTCTCTCCTCGCGACGCCGACGCACGCAGGCAGCGTCTGCTAGCGAGTTTCTTGGTTGAAAAAACCGACTGCTCGCGCTGCACAACCGTTCACTGGCCACTCGGTATATATGGCAATGGATTTCGACCTGCAAGGTGGTGCCGGTGGGAGATTTCTCCCTGTCCGTTGTTGAACAATAAAAATTTGCAGCGTGCACGTTAACTAAAAGCGGACTGCGGGTCTCTGTGTCCAGTCGGAGTCATCTGTCTCTCATTGCCCATTAGCAGCGATTGACATGTTCCAGTAGGAAACACCGCTCCATCACTGCGTGCTTTGCGCCTCCCCAGTTTTTTCTCCTGCGCAACGCTACGATGAGCGCCAGCGTCAACGCCCCCGCCAGTGTAAGCGTTAGCGCACGCTGCTTCACATCTACACATGGTTCCATTTAGTGGGAGATGGTGTAATTTTTTTTCTTTTACACTCTCAGTGGGATAAGACACAAACCGAATGGGTGCGTGTTTTCTTCTTTATTTTTTTACCACGAATCGCAGCGAGACGCCAGAATAATCTTCCTCCGTTTTCTCGCGCTTTGCGCATCGTGCAAACACCGTCCGCGTTCCAGCTCATAAATTGACGGACCCTTTGTAAATTGGAAAGTGTATTCCGTGAACGCCTGGGTCCATTGAGACGGCGTCGGTCAGAATGATTGCAAACTCTGGGCAGAGCGACGCTACGCAAGCAAAGAGCGAGTGCTGTAGAGTCTGACGCGACCGGCGCCCGTCTGCGCATCCCGGCGGCCACCTGGCTCCGTGCCAGAGCTCGGATGGACGGACGGACGGACAGACGGATGGATGGACGGACGGACGAACAGACAGACAGACGGACAGACAGACGCCGGATGGAAGTCGGACGGACACCGGACGGACGTGAGCATGAGACATTAAAGGCTTTTGCCTTAAAGATTACACCATCTCCCGCTAAAGGGAGCCATGTGTAGATGCGAAGCAGCGGGCGCTAACGCTTACACTGGCGGCGGCGTTGACACTGGCGCTCATCGTAGCGTTGCACAGGAGAGAAAGCTGGGGGGGGAGCAAAGCACGCAGTGGTGGACCGGTGTTTCCTACTGCAACATCCCAATCGCTGCTAATGGGCAATGAGAGACAGAAGACTCGGACTGGACACAGAGACCAGCAGTCCGCTTTTAGTTAACGCGCACGCTGCGAATTTCTTATCGTTCGACAACGCACAGGAGAAATCTCCCACCGGCACCACCTTGCCGGTCAAGATCCATTGCCGTATATACGGGGTGGCCAGTGAACGGTTGTGCAGCGCGAGCAGTCGGTTTTAGATGCGAAGCATCTTATGCTCGGGGCTCTGTCCGTCCCTCCCCCGTCCCGCGTCCGGCCACTTTCACGAAGTTGGGAAGCACCCATTATGCGAACCAGGGCACTGTAGTAATATGAAGGCCGTCAATCACTAGTACAGTCATCAGAGTCATGACCGAGAGCACGCAGAGGCTGCTTAGCAATGGCTAGGCAAGTGGTGTATGTCGCCAGGTTGACCGCATTCCTTGATCTTGCTTGCATGTGTTTGGAGGGGGCTTAGTCCGTCCCTCCTTCCCGCGTCCCACACCACCACAGCGCATGCGCGTCCCCACCCCCTTTCTCTCCTCTAGGAATCCTCTACTCTGCGGAGCGGCCCCCGCGTCTCACACCCCCTACAGCACATGCGCGTACCCTCCCCTATCCTCTCCTACACTCACCCCCATTCTCTACTCCAGAGAGAACGTCGAACGTTACCTAGAGAAGGCAATGGCACAGTACACACAGACATACAGCCACACGCCCTTCGTGCTTGCGGGTGACTTCAACCTGGATATAACCACGAACGACTGGCTCGTCCACCACATGATAGACGTGTACTCGTTGCGACGCATTTCCGACGACAACATACAACCGACAACCATAAGGGGAACGTGCATAGACCTCAACTTCGCAAACTTCACAATGAACACTCTTCAAAAGCAACCGCTGACGCTACACTTCACCGATCACAAGGCCGTCGTCTTCAAAGCGCCCCGTGCACCGACGCAAGGAATCACACACGTTCCCTAAATAAACACGCAACCACCACATGCTCCGTCTTCTCTTATACATTCTCATTTATCCTTTCAATAAAATTCCCGCTCAAGCTATCCATCTCTCCGCTGATTCGCATCCACACATGCTTCCCTTTAGCGGGAGATGGCGATTTTTTTTCAACCAAGCAGTGGTCATACCGTTTCCTGTCCGTGGTTAATGGTTGTGTGCGGCTGGATTTTCGCCTGGCCTGGTTCTTGTAGCCAGGACATCACACAGTGGTTGTCACATGTATATAATGTGTATATATTTACTTTTTCTGTGTATGCGCGGCCCCGTATCCATGAGGTTTCTGTATATAAAAATTTCATGGAGTCAATATCCAATTATGTAAATAGCCTTCACCATAACATCTGATGTACATATATACTTGCATGCTCGTGAACTTATGTATATTATGTAAATGCATCGTCATGTACATTGTGTATAGTGATTAGTGTGTGTGTTAGTCCATAATAGCTTTTGTTAGGACGTGCTGTGGACTTGGACATATCCGTAATTACGTTTCTTGTACGTTGTGCTTAGTCGTTTGTGTTTGTTAGCTACTGTCCTTGTTGTATAGACACGTTTTTCAAGTGTTCACGTACTTCGTTGGAATAAATTTATTCTAAACACAGAAACTCGCTAGCAGACGCTGCCTGCGTCGGCGTCGCGAAGCGAGAGGGGGGGGGGCGTAGGAGAGGGGAAGACGGGCATGCGCAGTGGGGGGTGTGGACGCCGAGGGCAGGGATGCCTAGAGGAGAGAGGGGGTAGCGTAGGAGGGGAGAAAGGGGAGCGCAGGAGGGGAGAGAGAGAGGGGACGCGCATGCGCAGTGAGGGTGTGGCTTCCGCGGGGAGGGATGCCTAGAGGAGAGAGGTGGAGAGGAGGTTTTTATTTTTATTTTTTTAATGGGTTGGCGCATGCGCAGTGGGGGGTGTGGACGGACGGACGGACGGACACCGGACGGACGTGAGAATGAGACATTAAAGGCTTTCGCCTTAATAATTCATTCCCGCCTAGTGTACGCTAAAATTATTCACAAAGCGTTCTCAGTATACATACCTGTTCGGTAGAAAACATTTGAATCAACGCGTGCTAATTCTAATAAATTATTCCCCAATATATAACCCATGGTCTATCATCTGCATCCTGATATTAGGTATCGTGTTTGTATGATTGTATATGTTAATATTTTTCTGCCTGAGGCGTAGCTTCAGCCTCAGCGCTAACATCATCAGCAACATCACGATGAATTTCTCGTCCCAGTCGTCTCACAAGTCATTAATTTCACATCGAAAAATTGTCGCTATTGAGGAGTTAAGCACTTTTTTACTGCATGAATTCAAATGTCTAACATATATCTATTCGAGGCTTGGTACGTAGAGGGCAACACACGCGTTTATAAACAATAATACACCTACTTTCTTTATGTGAATACGTATTCTCTGCATTTATTTGCAAGCAACACTAGCTGAGTTTTTACACATCTACAGGAAGGAAACTTGGGCAGCTTTGGGTGCACACCACTCGCTTTATCTCCATGTGGCCACCTTGTTTTTAACACCAAGTTAAAATACTCTAACAGCACAAAGTCGAAGAACTCGCTGATCTCTTGCTGTATTCCTAGCTGCACGTCAAAACTCGTGTATGTCTCGGTTGTTTGGGTCACTGAATCTAAACAAAAATATGTTGCCTTGATTGAAAAAGTTCAACGGAAGGCTGTCTGTCAGATTTATTTTTAGCAAATATAAATGATATTATTAGGGAACGCAACTTATGCAACTGAACGGCATCCAAACCCTGGAAACTCGCAGGAAAATTAATCGCTTAACGTTCGTACACAATTTTTGTTCTGGTAAAGTTACAAGAAGTGTGCCCAACTCTGTGAAACCTCTATCTTATATAAATAAAAGATATAACCATAAATATTCATTGGCGCCTGTTATTGCCCTTACCACTGATTTTTCCCCAAGACTATCGCTGATTGGAACTCCTTGCCAATAAGTGCCTTTAGTCCGAAGATATTGAAAAACAACTCGAACCTTTTTCTTGTTCAGTTTAGTTCTGAATGATGTATCCATATGGCTTGTGTTGGCAATGCCCGAGTTAATTATTCGTAGACTTCTGCTGCGTATGTGTGTTTTGTTCACTGATTATGTACTATAACACGGTTCTCCAAGCGCTCTATAAGACTTCCGATCAAGTGCTGTCACATTGTACAACTTTGTATTTTAACACGAAAGTGTTTTATGCCGGGGTCCACCAAGATTTGAGTGACGTATTTCCGTCACGGAAATGACGTCGAAAAAATACTCATGATCAGAAGACAAAGAAAAAATGTTCCGTCAACGGGAGTCGAACCTACGACCACTAGGTCCGTGACAAGATATGCCGGCCACGCTATCCACCTCGCCACGGTCACATACTTTGCAGGCTCCAAAAACAAGCCTTTCATATCTACCACTGTTCTCCCACAGTGCTCTTGCTAAGAGAAGTAATGCATTATGACGGTGAAATGCACGATTAGTTTCTTCAAAGCGTTGTTTCTCCACGTCCGTCCCATTCGGCGTGTTTCGAATAGTAAACCTGCAATTTTGCCGACGCATTAACACACTGCCGGGTGGCGACCTTAACCCTACCATCCAAACTCGTAGCATTCGTCCATATGAAAAATGGCTGTGCGACGCGCGAGTGCGTCGCGTGGCCGTAACTCCGCGTCCCTAGCCATGTTCCTAGCTCGCCCCGCGAAAAATCGCAGCCGGCCAACGGGGAAGACACGACGCGCGTTGCGTTTCCCTCTGGTCGGGCAGCGTTGTTCAATAACTAACTCTAACATGCCGTGAGTAGAAGACCTTAGCCCAAGTTAGGCGCCCAATCATTGACGCTCTTCTGGCTGTCACACCGCTTTCAATGACTCCGCTCTCACCGTACAGCTACCACAAGCATCTATGACCACAAGGGTTGCTTTAATCATACATCATAGACGTTGGTCGTCGGGATACAGATGTACCATCAAGCGTCAACGTGGATGCATCCACGTTAAAGGGTGCTTTAACTGTCAACACACCAATAGACATCGTGCAAGCTCTCTTATATCAATGTGCAGTAAACATTCGACTACTTCTGTAAGGACGCGTTTCGCTTTCGTGTTATACCGATTCCTATGACGGAGGGATCAACCATGTTTTTTTTTCACTTCCTCCTGCTTTGGCCTAAGTATAGGCCTGCAGAACCTGCAAATAAATAAATAAATTAATTAATTAATTAAGAAATTTCGTTCGTAGTCTGGTAATAGACTGCAGGCGTCATGCTCAGCGGTACAAATAAATATTTGCGATTAATGAATAGCCTTGGCGCTTTTTTTTCTAAGTAATGCTCTTTGAGCCTTCCCAGCCCTGTAGCAAGGAAGCTACCATTGTTTTGGCTTCACACTTTATGTTTTACGTCTGTGAGGAGATAAACGGCTTGACGTTGGAGGACAAAATTCTGACAGTGATTCACCGAAATATGAAAATATTGTGACATTTGAAGTCAACAGTATTCAATCTAAAACATCGGTAAAAATCTATTTCTTCCTAAATAATTTTATTCGAAGAATATATTCTTCGTATAAAATTACTAAAACACTGCACCAGTGCAGTGTTTTTGCAGACTGAGCTATGTAAGGGGGCAGATTTTTGCAGACTGAGCTACGTCGCATTGTGGACAAATGCTACGAGTAGACATCTTGCAAAAATAAGTTGTGAAAGTTACTTCAAATTATGTAAAAAACAGATAACGTTTATTTCAGCTAAAAAGTAACATTAGAGTTTAGAATTTCACAGAAATGATGCAGCTGCATTTTCAAGATATGCAAAACACTGTACGAGAGGGAGCATACCTAGTCGTTCGTTCTTGATTCCGTTCTTTTTGCTCGAGTGGTTGTATTGATTAGATGGAGTCGCTGTTAAAGGGACGGTTACCCTGGAACTTGAGGATGTATCGGGAAGACAGAAACATCGCACTTATTACAAGAAGGAACAGGCTAATGTATGCAGATATGGAGATCCTAATGAGTTTTAAATGTGTATGTTGTACTAAGTTTTCTCAAAGCAAACAATGACTACAGGAAAAGTGCAATTTCCTGGCGACAGCGATAAGAGTTTAGGTCGTCACACCTTTTGCAAATGCACAATAACATGCCAAAATTGGTTACATTGGACTATAATTTTCTGGAAAGTCTAAAATAGCGCATTATGTGTTATGGTAGCATCGCAAACGCATTTGAAACAATGAACAAGCTCAGAGGCAGGTAGAAGCCGAACGCAAAGAAAAAAACCTCCAAAAGAGGGACCCACCGGAGCGAACGTTTCCCAAGAGAACGCGACTCCGTCAAGGCAGTTGTTGCTTTGCCGAAGGCAAGTTTACTAACGAACGGCGTCCCCAGCAACACACACTGGTCGAGCATTTATCATCGCATATAATTAAGATAACACCCGTTTACGTCGCAACAAAATCTTTCGGCGTCAGAATTACTTTCACCCTACTGGCTGTTTAACGTTTTTTGTGCATTGATTTTCTAATGGAGGAAATATATGCGTTTCTCCATAACATTGGTTTCAGCTCTATCATCGAGCACACTCCCAGATGTTTGTAGGAAAAATACTGTTAAAGTGCACATCTCAAACCTTCAGGCAGTGGAGCATTCTTCAAATACTGAACAGAGCACATTCATATTCTGCACTGCCAACGCTCCCCTTGCGTATTAGAAAGCGCCAATGAGTTGCTGAGTGTTGTGTAGTCTAATAGATGGAGCAGTTTTCATTCTTTCCACATCCGGAGGCAGCCCAATGCACTGGTGCAGTGTTTTTAGCATTACCGATATTGTTCTTGAGAAAGGGTCACAAGAACACCTTCGAATCGCGTGCTGTCAGCAACAAAAGAATGACATCCATAAAAAGATTGCGCACGACATCAAGATTTGCTCTCATGGTATGGCGATTTCCACTAGAATTGGTAATAAAAATGTCAAAACTGAAATGCAGTGCCCGCTCCTGTAGCACATTCAGCTACATCAATCCTTAGAAATAACTAATATGGTGCAGTTCTTGGTCTCCTATAATCGCTAAGCTATAATAAAATGTCTCGCTGCGCGCGTTGGTTCATAATCTGCAATAGACTTGAGCGCAAAAGAATGAGACACAGTAAAACAAGACGAATCGAGCACTCACCAGCGACTGGTTATATTCGGAAACGTCTGTATGTTTGTGGGAGAAACGTCTGTGCGCTTGAGGGAAAAATGTCGGTATGTTTGCCGGGGAGTGAGTTTCAGTTACCTAAGCGTACTTTGTGATAAACGTTTGCAATGTATTTTACTCTGTGTGCGCGCAGGCAAGCCTGTGGTGTACTGAACTGGACATTCCCACGTTTTGTTGTCAAATGAAACCGGCTGGAACAGAGTGCTCGTTTAGTGACTTTCTCTACTTGGAACTCGTCTTTATAGCGCTCGTCGAATCTAGACTTTGAACCAACGCGCCCAGCAAAGCATTTTATGAAATTATCTTTATTCTGCAGCACGTTTTTTTTTCTTAACATCGAGACTCTTTAGCAAATCGTTACTTGTATCTCTTGTCAGGAAACTATTCTAATCATACGGGGGTATGCGCCACGAAAATTGGGTAAATCGCACTACTCATGCACACCACTAGTTCACTAGAAATGTATGACAGTGAACCCAACAAATGGCTGCAAGAGTTTGAGCTTTCTTCAGAGCGTCGCAGCCGTTGTCGAAGACGAGCACCGCGGGTGGAGAACCGGTGAAGATAATGCAAAGATGGAGACCAAACTTGCTACAATCCCGCTACAGTCCGAGTGTAAGCCAAGTACAACCTCGCTAAATCCTCCGTGCAGACGTAGCTCATGAAGGTGCCTCTAGCGACAACAAGCGCAGATTTGACGGGATGTTCTCAGCCGCTCGTACATGGGTGCAATCGCGGAACGACGCCTTTCCAATGCCAATGCTTTTCGTGCTTTTCGCGCGTGGCCAGTGGTCAGAGTGACGGTCCGTCCACGCTGTCAGCGTGATCAGCCAGCCGCGAGTGTTGGGACGATAAGAATAGGATAGCGTAAGGCATAAGGCATCGCTCTGCGATAGCCTCCCTGCATCGGCCGTGAGAGTGCAATCGCTGCTGTCGTCTGTTTCAAGCTGCCCCCCGAGTTTGCTGCCGCGTTAGTCCGAGGGTGATAAGCTTTGGTCGTTTAGTGAGCGAAGCGGCGCACGCTACACGCGTGCAGTTTCGCTCAACGGGTTTCTCGCCTCCGTTGTCGTTTTCACCAAGAAATTGATGTGGCCACGTTCGCCTGAGGGTGCACAAAGTCTGGCGAAAAAAATCACACGCGCTAACACTATGGTTCTCTCACGGCTGCTAACAATTTATTGGTCTCATGAAAGCAAACGGGAACGAAAACGCCTCAAGCGAACCACGCAAGCACGGGGCAGTGGCTTGCCGCGGCTGGCGTCGTCTGCTTTTGTATCCCGTAAAATGTGCTGCCCGTAAGATCGGCTTTGGCGTTGGAAGCAGCGCGCGACTGTGGCGGCTCCTAACGTATGCACGGTGCCTACAGCCAAGTTCAAGTCAAGTTCAACCCCGCTACATCCATTTTAAGCCATGTTCAAACCAAGTTCAACCTCGCTGCAGCCAAGTTCTGCCTATATGCAGCAATAAGTAACTTTGAGATCAATCAGGTGCGCTGTCTAGCAAGCTTTACGCAGTTTAGTACAAGCTTTGAGCCATTTTCGTAGCGTTAGCTACACTGGCCTAGCCAAACCCGTTTCGCGCGGCACATCAAGAGCCGTGCTGCGCATGCGCGAGGATCAGTGATGTCACACAGCTGGCGCACCAGAGCCGGCATCTCCCGCGCACTCCGCCGCCGCCGCGCGCAACTCACCGCCGCCGGTCTGCGCATTCCAGAGGAGTGACGTCGTAGCCGTGGTAGACGCACTGGCGCTGGCACGCGCGCGCAGCTATTCGCCTTCGCTGTTCAGTCGCCGTCTGACACGGCGCTGGAGCCGTTGCGCTTCTGACTGGCGTTTGCCAGTGTGGTATAGCCATGGAGAAGGAGAGCGCAAATGCTGCTCAACGGCGCAGAAGAGCTAAGAGGCGTGACTCATCGGATCCCGAAGTAGTTGCCTGGTAATTAGCGCTTGAAGGTAGGAAGAATGAACAGAATACTGTGTTGGGGCCATAGAGACCGCAGCGTGTTACTTCACTGATCACCAAGCCGTCTTTGTGGCAATAGAGAAGCAACCTGACATTGACCAAAAATATACATGTGCCACATAATACGTATACCGTGTTTGTGTGTCATTGGAGCAGCTGTAAGCATGATAATCAAGCTAATCTCAGCCAATCCAGACAATCAGGAAAGCTAAGAATAATCAGCTGAACCTTTGCTAACGCTACGTATATCCTGGCATAGCCGAGCTAAGCCACTGCAACATTTTTTTACGTTCCTTCACTCGTCAGTGATCTTGCTGTTTTGGTGAGCCAGATTGTCGTTTCTTCGTGTCTCATCACGTTTATCGGCTGCTGCCTTGGGAAAAGACTTGTCCAGAATGGGGTGCTTAGAGTGTTCGGTTTGGTGCAACCTTCTCGAAACCATGCTAAGAGTGTGTGCCATCCTATCCAGTTGGAGGTTGGGAGGCAGCGGAGGTTCCTTAGCGACTTCCTTCATGTCGCCTGCTACACTAAGTACGGTGAAATGGTAGGTATTAACGTTTGGCGTTCTTGGCGGCATCAGGCAGCGACGAGCACCGAGTTAACTTGGCGCAACAGCTTGGTGTAACTGAAGAAACGTAAAAAGAAAAGGCCGGAAGTTCAACACGAGTGGGTAATTATCGTAGATGTAGTTGCCCCACTTTGAGATTACCAGTGTTTTGAAGACGGGGCCAAATTCGCCATGGTGGATCAATGGTTACCATGCTGCGCTGCTGACCCGAAGGCCGTGGCTGCGATACTGGCTACGGTGGTGGTGGCATTTAGGTGGAGGCGAAATGGTTGCGGCCCGTGTACTGTGCGACATCAGTGCACGTTACCGAACACCAGGGGGCAGAAATTTCCTGAGTCCTCCACTATAGCGTCGCCCATAATCCTATCATGGTTTTGGGATATAGAATCTGAGATATTATTAGGATAGGAGCAAAGTATTCCCTACAGTCAATTGCCCATGGACATGACTGATCCCTCTGAATAGGAAGGTTGCCAACAAGACTGACAAAGAGAAACAGGAACGGTGCCTACTGTAGGGATTCGACAGTATTTTGACTGCTACCTTCAAGAAGCCCTCTTTGTGACGTAAGATGTCCGCAGCCTGAACAGCACAATCCTTCGGAGAAAACAGCACGTGCCTGCTTCACGCTGACAAGGAAGGAAATTTTGTTGCCCTGTCGACAGAAGGTTTCAATAAAAAAAGCAGCCATATCTTTACCGAATAAATCGTTTTGGTGAAAATATGCTTAACTAAGACAGAAACTGCAACCTTGAAAAAGTGCAACCAGCTTGAGCTGAACAAACTGGAAAAGAACATTTCCGAAAATAAAGGCAAACGTCTGTATATATTCTTTTACCACTAAGACCCAACAAAGGCAGGTGACTCTTTAAATATATCATCAGCGAGAGTGGATCTTGGCAGTTGCACCTTAGCCGGTACCTTCTGAAAGGTTTGAATGGTTTATCCATTGATGACCTCTTTGTAAAAAGAAAATCAGTTGAAGTGAGCAAATCCATACGTAGCAATGATTCGGAGGGTCAATTCTTTTCTGTGGATGGGGAAGCGCTGTTCTATTCTATTCCGCATAACGAAATGTTCGTTGCTGTAAGGCAGTGCATTGCAAACTATGGGGAGGTACGGTTTTGTGAGAAGAGCAGGCATTAGTGTTGTCATTACGTCTCTGTCGGGATTGTACTTAGGTGTTACTCTTGTTCCCTTTGACGGCAAACTTTATGTGATGAAACGTGGTATTTGCATCCGTTCATGTGTGGCACCGATTCTGTGCGATATCTTTTTGTTGGCCGTAGAGAAACGCTTAGATTGTGCATTTATACTGCACAGTGTGCTTAGGGTGGCAGACAGGACGATGGTTTTTTAGTTGTTCTTAGGGTTTTGCGCGAGGTGTTAGACATCTTCCATCAGCTGGGGTTTGACATTACCCTATTGCAAAACCCAGCGCCGCTAGGTCTCAGCGCCCAGTGCCATGCCGGATTATGGGCCCAGTATCGCGCTGGATACTGGGACGCTGGAGCGGCATTTTACTGGGAGGCGCTGGTACTCCGGCGCAATGCGGCTATACAGCGTTGAAATAGCGGTGACTTCGTGTCATAAATAAATATATAAGTGAAAGAAGTGATGTAGAACGCATTAACGCAATAAAAAAAAAAAAGAAAAAAAGTCAATATGAAAAAAAAAAGTATCTGTCAGGAAGATTCGAACTTCCCATCTCCTGAATCTGTACTCAGTGTTCTACCCACTACGCCACGCCGGCACATGCTTAACTGTGCGTAAGACAACTATTTAACCAACAAACACACGGTTCGGCTTCATGTTTACATGCCGCACAGTCAGGATAGACGCGATCTTCCTTTCCAAATAACAACTGCGTCTTTATTACACACAAATGAACAGCGGCCCGTACCGAATGACATGCCGATAATTGCAAGAGCGCTAAGTTTCTTTAAGAATTCACATGTTAAGCACGAAAAATATGAAATACACCTAGAGCGCAGGCACTGTTTGCTGGCTGTTACTGCCGATTTTTTTAGTAGCCGTTTCTCGCTCTTGCTACTGGTCAACATTTACAGAGGTTTTATGATGTCTAGTTCGATAAACAGGTGCGTACATGATTGAGTATTGAGTAGTGTTATCGCGCAAGCGACGATACGCCAGATCAGCGGGCGTGCCAGTGTACAGATTTGCAGTTCTATCGATACCTATAACTAAGAAACCGCTCAACTAAATACAAATACAATCCACTAAAGGAATATGCCACTATGTTAGTTCACTAAGGCCTACCAAGTTACCGAATGACAATTATGCGTTTTTACATAAGAGTCACGAGAAGTACCGGCTAGCGCGGCTGGCAGGTTTCGGTGACAGCTTGTGTGCGTTGCTGAAAGCGCTTCGCTTCGATGGTCATCGCTCCTTGTGCGGACACCGTACACAAGGAAAAATGGTTCATTTAGGTTAACGAATGTCCAAACTGTACTTTACAGTTATCCTTACGCTTTAGAATTGCGTGTACTTAAAGTGCGAAGCGCCGGTAACATGTAGACGGACACGGCCGGCACACTAGGCCTAACGCTCGCTGGGGAGTCTCGCTGGGTAGGACCGGTCTCGGCGCAGCTGAGTTGCGATGGTTGAAGTTTCTGCATTCAAGCTTCGGAACCTTTCTAATGGTTAACTAAAGTTCAGCTGAAGTAAGTGGAAGGGCAAACAGTGACAGAGATGCGTTTCCGGTGTGGTGATATCGAACGGCGGCTGTTTTTCTGGCCTCCGTTGGGTGAGGTTGCGAAGCCAGAGCTCAATTGCTTCTCGCCAACTGTGCGGCGATGTAAGGATTTGCTGTTTCTGGTAGGAACGGCGCCTCCAGACTTTTAAACACTGCGAAATGGAATCATTACAATAAACACATCCCTGATGCCAGACTGGTATATGTGCGGCGCATGCACAAAACGTGCATTCATCGCAGCTACGTGCTCCGCAAGAATTAACGCCGTTATTGAATCTGCGTGAATAAGAAAAAAAGCAAGCTAAAAAGCAAAATAATCAGCGTTGGCTCCTTTGTGTTATTAACGCAATATTTTCTGCATTCCAAAGGGAAAAACAAAAATCACGGTGATTTCGCATATATCACGTAATGTCTTGCGCTTATCATTCTCTTTCTCTGCCAAGCTAGAAGTTGTGAAAATGTTTGGGACCTGTTAGCAGGCCCGTGGCCAAGGGGGGAGGGGTGGCTAGGGGCTTGGGCCTCCCCTCGAATTTCGAATGGAAGGAGGTGTTTACCGTGGAAAAATAATAAAAATCGGTGTTTTCAAGGCTTTCAAGAAGTGCCCCCCCCCCCCCCCGCCCTGAAAAAAAATTTTGGCTACCGGCCTGCCTGTTAGGGTAGCATCCATTGGTACCATCGAATCAAACATTCTATATTCAAAGATACCGAAACATTCCGCCGCATACACTACAGAAACTTGCATGCAGCACTGGAAGAAACAGTGCAGGCTCCAGTGTGCACCAGCGCACTCCAGTGAAAATTCCAGCGTTTCCAGCGCTTCCCAGTACGCGCCAGCGTCACAGCGGCCAAGCCAGCGCCCCTACCAGTGCGACCCAGCTCTGTCCCAGTGCGCTCAACGAAGTGCCAATGAATCCCAGCGTGTACCAGTGTTCCCAAAAAAGAATTGATATTTGAGAGAACTGGAAATCATGAACCAACCAGCCCAAATGCGTACCCTATTGAGAGAACATGTTTGGTTCTTTAAAGACATGTAATGGCAGGACTAATAATTGACACCATTTTTTCCAAGGCAAATACAGCATGAAGCACACTATGCAGTAGCTTAATAAATTTAACTGGACTGACGCACACGTCTGTCAATAATTTATATATACATGCTTTACTACTTCCAATTTGGCTTTCAGTTGCACATGCACACTTACTGTTACTACTGGCACACTAAATGATTCACACAAATGTATTGCCTTCCCTCAAGTTTCCTGCCCAACTAAATCAAAGGTCTTAAACGTATGGCCCATGTATCTCTAGCCAGCAGCCCAGCTTTCATACAACTGTCCTCGCACCATTATTTTTTTTATTTATTTAATAGGTTAATAAATATGTCTGTGAGCTACACAGCCAGACTAGACGAAGCATTTTTTCGTAAGGTACCCCACGCAGTCAACTTGTGCTTAAACATAACCTTAAAATAAAAACTATACTTCACTATCGGCACTTCCATTTCAGTCACTCAATAAGCTATATTACTGATGAGTTTTGGTGCCTTCATATTGGGCTATTAACTTTGTTGTTTTGTATCTTTAACAACTAAACAAACAGTGCTACAGTACAATGCATGCGCATGAGAACAGTTTGGTTTGTGCGTTCGACATTACATGACCTAGTTAATTCACGTCGCCATTGCCCTTGTGTCTTATGTAAAATTATCTACACATCAGTGTCGATATGTTTTTCTAAATCTGACATCAAATCTCTTATGGAAATGACAAACATAGTGAAACATGCTGTCGGAGAGTAGATGAAGAAGATGAGAACCGAACAGCACTTGTTCGCGATTGGCTCGGTGAACTGCTGTTAGCTCCAAGCTGCACCTCTGCATTCATTCTACATTCTGTAAATAAATGCGTTCCATTGCCACAATTGTGGTGGAGGCGCGGGGGTATACTTTCGTGAAAAGCGGTACGCTCAGCGACCTCACCTCCCCTCAGCCACATCGGCTAGTTACCCCGTGGTGGAGATGAAAGCCGTGGCCAGGACAGTAGAGGTGGTGACTGAGGCTGACGCATGGTAGGCAGCGTCAAGCTGCGCACAGACATGGGTGGGTCACTCAGGATGTTCGGCCAGTAGGCATGCTGCTCAGCAGCTGGGTAGGTGGGCCATTCTGTAAATAAACCCGTCCCATCCTCAACAATACGATCTGCCGACTGTCTTTGGGAGCGTCTTTTGTCGTGTCTTCGTCCCATTTACAATGCAACGACACCAAGAGTCCACCCCACAGACCATCAGGGGACTCTTGGTGTCGTTGCAGTGTAAATGGGACGAAGACACCACAAAAGACGCCCCCCAAAGACAGTCGGAGACCAGAATCGGTGTCGTGTCGCGCTAGTGTAAATGAGCCTTTACAGTCGCCGTCGTCGTCGTCCGACAAGGCACTGGGCCGTGGACTGTCACAGTAGGTGCATTCGAGTGAATCAAGCAATAAACGTGCGTAATCAATAAATGTCGAAAGCACGCTGATCACGCAGCAATGAGCGCGCAGACAAAGCTACGAGTCCGACCCTTGTAGCACCAAATGTTGCCGCAACGTTGTCGCAACATTGAGCAAGTTGCTTCGACGTTGCGGTAACATTGCGTGCTACTAGGGTTGAGGCTACTACGACACACTACAGAACACCAACACAAAACCTGGGCACACCTTTGGTCATCCGTTCCATCCAGCACGATAGATCTCCAGTCGACAACTAACAACGATGATAACCACGCATAATATCGATAAACACCGCAAATACACAAGCGCGGGACAAGCTAATCGCGGCACCGCTGACATTTTTTTTTCATGCTGAACGTAGGTTCCGCACACGTGGTTTTGGTTTGAAGTGATTGGCTCACGTACAGCACGTGATTTGAACATAACCCCAGTCAACGATTGATACCAATGATAACCACATATAATATCAACAAACATTGTAATTATACAAGCACGGAGCAAACTTATTATTCTTTCTTATTTGTTTTTTTTTTTTTTCGTGTGAAGTGTGGTCTCGCACGCACGCCTTT